>APFE031258955.1:71132-140790 GCA_000404065.3 Pinus taeda
TAAAATGGCATCAAGGAAGATTTATGTGAATCTTTCTGGAACAAAGACAAGTCAAGCTGGAGGTGTATCCTCAAAAAATATTGTTTAATGAACCCAACTTGAGCTAATAACTACAAATCTAGCAAGTGCCTCTAAGGAGAAGAAGTTGGTTTCTTACTAGAAGAAATCACAAGTAGTGAAGTGTATAGAACTTGCACGGTTTGTGAAAGATAGAGAAGGTGAAAAATATTTGCAGATATATCTATATGCTGATATCCTTAACAATGGTGGAAGTTATGAAGTGCTAGGAAAGGTACTAGACATGTGTTTGGTATTGGATACAGAAGTTGTTTTTGTATTTACAAAACTGCCTTAGACATGACAAGATTAGATATCAATTTGCATTGTCAGTGTATGACATGACAGATGACTCTACAAAGATGTGTAAACTAATCATAAATGACATTGTACTAGATATCGTAAGTATTGTTATTTGTTGGAGAAATATGACCTGGATTATCCACGGTACTTTTTTCATCAAATTGACGTTTCGAACCCCAAAGGGGAGCCATCATCAAGACAACAAATGAGTGATAGACTGAGAAAAGAATTTACCGACCAGGACAAATAAATAGAAACCTAATAGATGATAAGTTAAAGTAGAAGCCAACTATTAATTTTAAAAATGAGTTATTGTTAAATTGATTAAGAAGCCTATGTTTTACTTGAGCAAATGGAGGTATGATTTTATTATCTCTACATTGTTTTAGAAATTGTAGGTCGACAGCTCTTCTTTCAATCTTTATCCTTGAAATTTTGAGAGAATAGATCTCATATCCCCTTTGTACAGGGAAGTTATGTTGAATTATAAACTTTTGTGGTCATTTCTTGGAGAAATATGAATCGGATTATCCATAGTACTTTGTTCATAAAATTGACGTTTCGAACCCCAAAGGGGATCCATCTTCAGGACAGAAAATGAGTGATAAACTAAGAGAAGAATTTACCGACTAGGAAAAATAAATAGAAACCTAATGACCGATAAGTTAAAGGAGAAGCCAACTATTAATTTTAAAAATGAGTTATTTATATTTGTGTGTTTTGTGTTATTGTAATTGTATCATTATATCTTTTATAACTTAGTTTTTATTTACCTATGATATTTTTTTTGACAAAATATTATTGAAGGTCTTTCAATTATGTTGGGAGGAAATTATTTTATAGAGATAAATATTATGAATGTTGTCAACAATTTATAGTCAGGGTCAAAAGAAGATATGGCAAACAAGAAAAAAAAAAGTACTTCATGATGCTACAAGACTATATCGAAGGGATCGACAAAGAATGCTTATAGTGGATAAATCTAGCAAAGCTATACATGTTACTTTTGAAGATGAGGAATTTGAAATTGAAGTTGAAGCTAAAGAATATGTTGCCATTACTGAGGACGAGATTAGAACTGATGTTAGAAAGGATAAGAGCGATAATAGACCAAAAGAAAAGATTACGAAGAATGTATTTGTTCTAGTTGTGATCATGATGTTACTTATGTAGAAGAAAATATGATAACTGAGATGAGGAAGAAATTGAAAGTTGATCATTCTCAAGAAGTCATGGCCAGTAGTGAAGACCCTAGTGAAAACTCAAAAGGAAGAAGGGAAATCATTACACCAAGAGATGATTTAAAGGATGGCATTATTAAAACAAAAAAAATGTCGTTCGACATCACTTGACAAAGACAAACTTAATTGAGGGTGGTCGTACATTTGAAATTAATGCCAGCCAAATCTATAAGCCAAACAAAGGACAATTTAAATATCAAATTAGAAAGCCACACCACTGACATGTTCACAACTTGAATACATTGATGAGGTACAACTCATATGCTCATGGTTAATTATGTGCTTCTTGTTGATCCAATTCAAGTTCCCAACGAAGAATAATTTGATAAGTCAAAATGTTTTGAATGGAAATATTATGTACTTGGGGGGAACCATTTTGTAGAATATCAAAAGAAATTGATGGATGAATATCCTAATATCCCACATTTTGAAACAATGAAATCTATCATTTATGTTGGTTTATCAAATACAAAAGAAAATTGATTGGAATGGGATCATAATACAAATAATGAGTATAGGATGTTTATGACTTTCATCTAGAGAATTAGATTTATTCGTAATGAATTTGAAGAAAAATGTGGTGGGGATAAGACAAAGGTTAGTCTAGAATTTCGGAAGGAATGTTGTGTGGAAATAGGCTATCAAATTGAGAAAAAAATCAATTCAAAAGGCAGAAAAGTAAATTCTAATATACTCAGAGGTATGTAAAATATGTTTCTAGTTGGCATTCAGAACTAGAGAGATATGGGAATTGATTAATGTGATTTTTAGCATGTGGGAGAACATTGGCATTAAAAACTAGAAGGTCAAAAAGTGTAAACCATTGAAATGTAGCAGTAGTAAATCAGATTCTGAAATGAAGTTCCTTCCATAAGATATGATTATCACACCTTGGGGAGAATTGGAAGGAGTGAAGTATGAAAATATTGTCAAAACAATATTATCTCCTGTGAAGCTAGGGGAATTATCATTGGATGAATTATTTTTAAAGCAACTTTGTTGTATTATTTTTACTTGTTTCTAGATTATAATTTTCTTTCAAATATAACATATTGTTGTTGGTAGTATTTGTTATCCTGATCTAGGTCGATATTGGTGGCCACCTGGAAGTTCCACCTGGACCCCCATTGCTTCTATCATTTTTTTAGTTTCCTTGTTTGTAGCACAATTTACTATTTTTGGCAGTTTTTTGGGTCTTGAACTTCCAGAGCCGTTTTGAGGCCCTAAATGACGTTTTTTGGGAAAATTAGGAGAAACATGAGTCTGTGCATTGATGTTTCTCTTCCCAAATTTGTATTAGTCAAATAGATATTTCTAACGAGGTATTGTGCACATAAAACAGAGATCGTATGACAAAGTTACAACCCCAAGAAGTTGATGTACCAATTTACCCAAAACGAGGCCCATAGTTTGGCGCTTCATCTCCTAGGCTTAGGGTTTTGGATGTTTAGGATTTACCATTATTTATCAACAATAAATAGGCCTTCAAGCCTCATTTTAAGATAGTTTAGAGGCATGTAGCCACCACATCTCTTCTCAGAGATAAGCTACCATCGCCCGAGCTAGTTTATTTCCATTTATGTTTGTAAGCATATTTGAGTATTTTACATTAATGAAATGAAGTATTATTTCTGCTATATCTCTGTATTTATGATTATCTCTATAATTTTTTGCATTCTTGTTTAAATCTAGATCAGTGGTATCGGTGGGGTCTACTCTTTCTCTGTTTTTCTTTGCATGTCCCCAACGAGTTCAGGATACAAGGAGTTAGGGCTTGAACTAGTCAAACCTTTGCAAGACTGGCCTCACAAATCCCGATGGCCTCCCATATCTAATGGAAATAATGATGAGGGGGCAGGATATCCTATCAAAATCTTGTTCTTCCTACATAGGTACATCTAGGACAAGATACAGTTCTTGGACATCTCCTCACTCGGCACGGCGTACCGATACGCTGTCAAGATCAAGCATAAGTTTAAATAGAAGAAGTAAGACATCGGATTTACAAATCCAAAGTAAGGGAAAGGCACCCCCAAACTACTGAAGAAAGGGAAAAGCCAAGGCAGGGTGGCCCAAGACAACCTGCCAAAGCCGCAAGCAAAGAAGAACACCCTGAAGCCGAAGAAGGACATGGAAAGTGGTGTGTGTTCCATAAGAGCTCCACTCACAACAAAAGTGAGTGTCGGGCCAAGCAGTCACTACTGGCCAAGCTAAAGTATTTGAAATCAGATGCATGTTTAGACTCTAAGTCAAAACTTGATAAGGGGAATGATAAAGGGAATTAGATTATCGATGCGGAACCCAACGCCATCATTTCCACCACAAAGATCCAGAGGAGGAGGAGTGCCTCTTCCACTCCCAGATGTGGGTAAAGGGCTCCCCGCTACAATTCATTGTTGACAGCAAGAACCAAAAGAACCTCATTTTGGTAGAGGTCATGAAGTGGCTAGGCTTACCAATCACAACACATCCACAACTGTACACCATCGGGTGGCTTCACCAAAGACAAGATCTTCGCGTGAGCCAACAGTGTATCCAATTCTAGGGTGTCACCAGGTACCAATCAAACCCTCCGATGTGTGGAAGACTACCTTCAAAGCCAAGGACGACCTTTTAAAATGGCTGGTTATGCCATTCGGGTTGATGAATGCTCCTACAAACTTCATGAGGCTAATGGATGACATCTTGTGGCCACTCACCAACTAATTTGTAGTGGTATAATTGGATGAAATCTTGACCTTTAGCGAGAGTTAGGAAGAGCACCTCCACCACATCCAATAGGTTCTCCAAACACTATGACAACACAAGTTATGTGCCAATTTGGAGAAATGCACTTTTGGCATGACCCAATTTCTATATCTAGGATACATTATTGATGAATAGCAGGTGCATGTGGATCCATCCAAGATCCAAGTCATTCGGGATTGGCCATATCCAACCACTCTGACAAAGCTCAGTAGCTTTCTGGGTCTTGCCAACTTCTACCGCAGGTTTGTGTTTGGATTTTCTCATATCACTTGGCCCTTGAGTCAAGTCACCAAGGGAGGAGTGAAAGAAAAATTATTTTGGTGTGAATCTCAACAAAAGGCATTCACAGAGTTGAAACATCGCCTCTACCAGACGCCAATCCTCGCATTACTATACTTGAAAAAACCATTTGAGATTAAGACAGATGCCTCTGGTTATGCTATTGGGGCAGTCCTTACTCAACACGAGCATTTAGTGGCATATCATAGTGAGACACTTTCAGACACAGTCCGGAAGTATCCCACTTATGACAAAGAGATGTTTTTCATTTTGCAAGCCTGCCGACAATGGAAGCATTACATTTTGGGGAAGAAAACGATCATCCACATAGACCATCAGCCCCTGTAGTTCATACAGATGCAAGGGAAGTTGCAGAATGATTGCCATCAGAAGTGGTCCACATAGCTGCAACAGTTCCTTTTTAATATCAAGTATAAGAATAGAAGCACCAATAATGTTGTAGATTGCCTCAGTCGACTACCAATCATGGCGTTAACCATTGTGCTCAACTCTTGTGGGCATGAGACTTCTGATTGGCGACTTCTACCGAAAAACGAGCCAGAATTCGCTCACACATACCAGACACTCTTGGAGGGTCAGCATGTTCAAGATTTTCACCTTTAGGATGCCCTGTTATGCCACCTAGGTCACCTTTGTGTTCCTTCAAGCGTGTGTGCCAAGATGATTTGGGAAGTACACTAAAGTCGGGTTGTTGGGCATTTCAGGGTTGAGAAAATGGTGGCAGTACTGCAGAAGTATTTCTATTATCTGAATCTTCAATATGATGTTGGAAGGTACATAAGATCCTGCACTGCCTATGCCATTTCCAAATCGACCATCAAGAAGCAAGGCCTCTATACTCTGTTGTCTACCCCTAGTCGAGCTTGGGAATCCATCTCCATGGATTACATGTCGGGTCTTCCTTATACTAAGCATGGAAACAACTATGTTTTTGTGGTCATTAATAGGTTATCAAAAATGGTCATTATGGCAGTTAACAAGAAGAATATCATAGTAGAAGCCACTGCTAAACTCTTCTTTGAACGAGTGTGGGTACACTTTGGGATCCCACACTCTATCATCTCAAATCGGGACAATAGGTTCCTGAGTACATTTTGGTCTAGTCTATCATTGATGTTTGACACCAAACTCACTATGTCCACAACCTTCCATCCCCAAACTGATGGCCAGACAGCAGGTTCCTTCATACATTTTGGTCTAGTCTCTGATCGATGCTAGACACCAAACTCACTAAGTCGATAACCTTACATCCCCAAATTGATGGCCAAAAAGAGGTTGTCAACAGGATGATTGTACACATTCTGTGCATTTACAACTCAAAGAATCCATGCACATGAGATGAGAACCTCCCCTATGTTTAGCACAGCTATAACCGGGTTCTCCATAGCTCGACTAGCCACAACCCTTTTTAGGTGGGCTTGGGATTCCAACCACTATGTCCCATTGATGTGGCCATGCTATTTGTAGCTACTCAGGCAGATTTGGTTCATGTCTAGTCCGAAATAGATAAGGCAAAAAGCTTCATTGAGCACATCCAACATATCTGCCAGTAGGGCCATGACATTATGGAGAAATCAAATTCCAAGTACAAGCAGCGACATGATCAACATTTGGTGCCACACAAGTTTTAGGTGGGTGACAAAGTCTAGTTTCATTTGCAAAAGGAATTCCTTACCAGAGCTTATCAGAAACTCAGACCACTCCGATATGGTCCTCACACCATTGCCAAGGCTATGGGAGACAATGCATTTGAACTCAGCATTCCCCCATTCCTTGAACTGCACCCATTGTTCCATGTGGACTGCCTTTGGCCATACTTTCCACCATTACTAGACACAACTAACATTGCAGAACAGCTCACACCAACAAAGTTAAATCTAAATTGCATGGAACAAGCTGCAACTGATTAGATCATGGACACGTAGATCAAAGACACTCTCCAGCAGAAGATCTAGCTGTATCTAGTTCTCAAAGCAAGCCCACTCCTTCATCAGGGCAAGTGGCTCACTAGGGAGCAAGTTCAGTAGATGATTCCTCATCTCATGGAGGAACTCAACGTAATGGGGACCATTACTTCCTAAGGGGGGAGGAAGGATCCAGGTGGATATTGGTGACCACCCATGAGTTCCACTTGGACCCCTACCATTGCTTTTTTTTTTTTCAGTTTCCTTATTTGTATCACAATACTATTTTTGGCAGTTTTTTGGGTCCTGAACTTCCGGAGCCGTTTTGAGGCCCTAAATGACATTTTTTGGGAAAACTTGGAGCAACATGGGTCTGTGGTTCTATGTTGCTCTTCCCAAAGTTGTATTCCTCATATATATATTTCTAACAAGGTATTGTGCATGTCAAACGGAGAACATATGCCAAAGTTACAACCTCGGGAAGTTGATGTACCAATTTACCCAAAACTGGGCCCATAGTTTGGCTCTTCATCTCCAAGGGTTTGGATTTTGGATTTTTTGGGTTTTCCATTGTTTCTCAACAATAAATAGGCCTTCAAGCCTCATTGTAAGATAGTTCAGAGGCATGTAGCGACCACATCTCTCCTCAGAGATAAGCCACCATCACCCGATCTAGTTTATTTCCATTTTTGTTTGTAAGCATATTTCAGTATTTTACATTAATGAAATGTAGTATTATTTCTGTTGTATCTCTATATTTTTGGTTATCTCTATAATTTGTTGCGTTCATCTTTAAATCCAGATCATATCCATATCATTATACTAACTTTTTTTACTTTATCTATTGAGCCACAAGGTCTACATGAGAATACAAGAACAAATGGTTAAATTGTTGAATGAAGATAGATGGATGATGTTGTAGGCAACTACCGAGATTCAAGTTGTACATCAACACTAAAACATTTTTGTCTTGCATTTAAAAAGGTATGTTGATTTATACATTCATTTTTATTCATATATGTTCTATTTTTATTTTATAACCTATACATATATTTGTTTATTTCATTAAAGATGAATAAGAATGAAAATGGAGCACCAAATAATTTTAGAAGCTTTATTGAAAAAACTAAGATGAAAGACTGAGAAAGAAGAATCTTAGTAATGTTGAAACTAATCCTAGTCTTACTCATTTCATTTGGAATGGGCTTGAGACTGTCCAAAATTAAAGAATACAAGGTGATTGTGAAGACATTTCTAAACTCATACCTAAAATGGATTATTCTATCAATCTATTACAGATATTCCTCGTGGTTTCAATATCACAAACATTGACTATGGTAGTGACCTTTATACTTATGAAGTTCTTAGTAAAGTGGTTGCAAGTTTTGTAGAAGTCATAAACTCACCATTATGGAGATTCCTGACATTTGATTCAGACACAAAATTTATAATGTTATTGACAAGCTTCAAGGTAAAAGTAAACTCAAGGATGCAACTTACATGGTATGACATTGAAATTGTATGTTTGAATAATGTTAAAAATTTCATTTATGTGCAAGTTAATTGAAATTTTAATATTTCAAATTATAGGAAAAAGCCAAACATTACTAGCTGTGGAGATCAACTAATTATATGTTATTGTGAGTTCATCCATTTTGAAAGTTGGACAAAAGTTGATAGCTATAAGCATATGCTTCTTAATCGGGTAGATGGAAAGAGTCATAGCCAAGTATTGCTTTATGATGTTGTTGTAAAAAATTTAACATATGAAGATAAAGAAGCAAAAGGAGAGATAGTTAACATTTATCAAAAACTACAGTCATTGATTAACTATCTTATAAACTTATGTTCATATGAAGGAGATTGGGTTCTAGATTTATTCTTAGGCTCAAGTAAGTTTTATTACATAAAATTGAATTTCAATGTACTCTTTCTAAATTTATATGTGATTATACTAATTTAATTCATTATTTATTTTGTGCTTTATAATTAGGTACAACATTATCATGTTCCTACAAAAAGGAAGAAATTGCATTGCTATTGAAAGAGACCCAGTACAGTGCAAATTTATTCAGCAAAGAATTAATTCTTTTCAATGTGTTTCAGATGCAATGCAAGAATTTGGGTTGAGGAAACAAGGTTTTATTGAATCACATGTGGCAAAAAAGGCAAAGGAACTTCAACTACCATTAGATGGAATGATTGGAAAGGCATACATTGGGATATTCACAGATATCAAAGATCCATTAGAATAGCAAATTGAGGAAACTGAAGCAGAAAACATTGTGGAAGAAGACAATGATGAAACTATAGAAGAAGAAGAGTATGGATTTCATGATATTATTGATTAAATTTAAGCTATGCTTGGAAGGCAAGCTCATTTTTTGTAACTATTAATTAGTTATACTTGTAATGTTTTGACTTTGACATTTTATGAGAAGAATAAGTATTCAGTTAATGTTGTTATATGTTCAATATTCGTATTATGTGATTTTCGCTTTAATTTTTATGTGAAACATTATTTTTTGAAAATAATGTGATTATTATTATTATTTGACATGAAATTCATAAAAAAAAACTACTATTTAAAACCATTTTTTGTTAAATTTTCCTATAAAATTTGTGATTTTGACACGTCATTTTTAGTAAAAAAGTTACAACATGTGTAATTTTTTTGTTATATTTATTTTTAAAATGTGTATTTTTATGTCAATTGTTAAAAAATATTGTTTTGTAAGAGACAATTATTTGATGTGCATTGAAAAATCAATTAACTGTATATAAATATATAGAAGATCAAAACTTTAAAATATCGACCTTTTTTTAACTATGCAAAAAATTAAAGATCTCACTACAAAAAAAAAGAAAGAAAAAAAATAAAGTAAAACAAAAAAATATGAAGAAGACGGCTACATCAAAAATTGTTAAATTTAGAAAACAATTATTCACATTTAATACATTAGAAAATTTAAAGTAAAAAAATAAGTCTTCTGAGAAAAGGGCTTGACGCTGCATCAACACTTTTAAAAATCAGCATGAAAATCACTAACATTTTAAAAATGATGTCATAAAAACATTTGAAGTGTCAAAAATTATGCTAAAAGAAATATGTATTTTGAATCAACACTTCTCAAAATCGATTGATTTTTTTGGTACATCAAAAAGAGGGGTAATCGTATCAGTTCCCATTTAAAAGTTTACATTGTTCCAAGTTGTTAGAGGGCTTGAGAGCATTTTTCTAACCAAGGATATAGGAACAAATAACTCTACCCACAACCAAAGGAACATGAGAACCAACAAGAAAATAGAAGGGGAAGACTCCCACAACACCATGGCTATCTAGGAAATGGAAAGGCTAGGAAAATCCACTGTCAATCTAGGTATTCCTCCATGCCAATAACAAATCATAACCAAGAAACCACACACATGTGCCATGCATGGAAAAACTAGCAAGGAAACCATACATGCAACTCGATCCCTGCAAGGAAAAGCCAGTGTAGGCATTCA
The DNA here is from genome assembly GCA_000404065.3 of Pinus taeda. NCBI lineage: Eukaryota > Viridiplantae > Streptophyta > Pinopsida > Pinales > Pinaceae > Pinus > Pinus taeda. The sequence continues at coordinate 81,193 of APFE031258955.1, forward strand.
TCTAGATCTCCTCTTGTGCTTTCCTAATCTTCCTTCACCTTCTTGCTCCAAATCCCAAGTATTCCACACTCCTCCAAGAGTGCTCCAAGAAAACTCTAACTATCCAAGAGTATGAGAGAGAGAGAATAAAATGAGAGCTCCAAAACTGAATTGACAAAAGTTTGAGAAAAATCTTGCCAATTGATCCTCAAAAGCCTTTTTATTAATGAGACCTCTATTTTATTCATTTTCCATTATTTTTCTTTAATCTCCTCCTCACATGCAACCTCTGACTTTTCATCCTTTTCTCCTATTTTTCATTATTTTCATAAATAAAATACTAATTAATGCCTCACGCCTTTCCAAATCCTTTTCCATCACCTTTTCCATTTTCCTTTAGCCATAATAAACCGAAATGAATGCCCACTAGGATGTTTTTCCCATGATTGAGCTTGGAATACATGTCCCATGACCATGTTCTTATATTTTTTACATGAATTTTTAACTAGGGTTGTTACATCATCTTTCATCAAATTTAGTCTTAGCCCCATGGTTATTATTCTAATTTAAATCATTCTAAGAAAAATAAATCCATAAAGTAGAATAAGGAAATAATTTTAGTAGGGGAACTACAATGACAAGGTTGCTAATCAACACCATGCTTCTTCATAGAAACTACATAGTTGGCATAGTATCACTGTATTTTGAGGGGGGGGTTTCCTCCCACTAGTTTTACCCTATTTATCTCACTATCTTCATATTGTGTATTGCATTAGTTGTTTCATGAGTTCCTAACATGGATGAAATTTTTGGGGGCTCATTGATTTATTTTACATTTTTTTTTGTCAATGAGTACCTAACATGGATAACAATTGTTGGGACTCATTCACTAGCATACTCCCCAATTGGGCTTCAGGAGGGGTGTTCAGGTACATTGAAATTAGTAGTTCATTAGGAACTCATCAGAACCTACACTTTAATGATTATTATACCCTATTATACATATTATTAGGGGACCAATCTTCATTCACTGCTAGTTATTCTCTACCATTTCACACATTTTCTATTTTGAAGGGGTTTTCTATTTTTACCAAGTCTATTTTTATTAGGAGATGCTACTTAGCATGAAATATGGCAATAACTGGAAATTAGTTTTAGGATGACATGGTTATTTCAACTCCATTAATGTGCATTCCCTCATGAATATACCTCCCTATTGTGAATGCAAAATTATTGCCTTATTTTTAATGGTTAGCCACCATTTTACTCTCTCCTCCCTTTGTTAATTGTTTTAGTCCTATTTGGAAATTTAAATTGTTAGTTTGTATTATGTGAAATTAATTACTCAACTATAATTAATCTATAACTCCACTTACTTCTTATTCACTCCATATTGGATAGTTTACTAATTTTAGGTCTCTTAGTCTAATTTTGGCATTCTTTCCAACTAGGGAAAGCATTTTTTCAATTACGCGAGTGCACACTCATGGAATCCAAACGTAATTTGAATTGATTATTCCTCCTAGGAATTATTTATATTGTATTCATGTTGAACAATAATATATCATAATATTTATTAAGTAATTCAAATTTTCTCCTTAATTACTCACTCAAATTCTCAATAGTTTTACCCTCTCTTCTTTCTTGTTTTGCAAGTAGTTATTCTAATATTTTTTCGCACTTAAATCATGTGACTGTGATTAAAGTCAAATAATAACTTCCATATTGAAGGTTCAAAATTAAATTGTTTACATTTAGTATAACTTATTCTCTGTTATATGAAAAATCAACCATCGTATTTGTTGGGGCCCTAGAGTCACTATATTGTGCTATAATGGAGAGCCTAGGAACATTTAAATCTAATTTTGATTTGATGTTACTTATTTTGTTTTATGCTTGAAAATATGTATGTGAAAACACCATCTTTCCATTTAAATTTTTCCAAGTACATTTTTGCGTGTTCCTAGGTTGAAGTGTTCATATGCATGGTTTTGGTACAAGCTTTCGAAAATAAAATAAAAGATAATAGATTTTAGCAAATTAAAGTAGTTCTTGTTTTTGTTTCATATGTTTTGTTTTTGCTAGAATGACAATGTAAGATTTAATTTTAATTTCGCCGATATTTTCTATGTATCTTCAAATATGGGCAATGATGCATTTAGCTTCAACAAAGGGGTTAACAAGAAAATAGAAAATACAATTAACAGATCCTAGCCAAATCAAGTTTCCAAGTTTTGTTTTATGATTTTTTTAGTTTCTCCTTAGAATTCTGGTAAAGGAAAATGTCAACAATTCATAAGAGTTTTGTTAGTTTTACTTTCCACATTTTTTCAGGTTAGAGCATCCAAGTGCCTTGGGTTTGCCATAAAATCAATGAGGGATTAATGAGGGTTTAATGACAAACTAAAATGAGCAATTAAGAATTCATTTTTTCCTATTGATATTAGATGGACAACTGAGAAATAAGAATTTAGCTATAAGAAACACAGTGATTTGATTTTATATATTTTCATTTGAACCCATGTCAAAGTTTACCAAATAATAAATATACTCTTCATGATCTTGATAAATTCTACAAAAAATAAAGAAAACAATCATACTGATTCAAAATTCCATTTAATCCAGACAACCACATCAACATTCCGTACAAAATTAGGTTTACGACATGAGATGCCATGAAAATGATTTGCAATTGTATTAATATTGTGCAAAACTCAAATTACAAGGTGGGTTTTCATAATTACAAGGAGAAGAAGAATTGGCAGGCCAAGTCATACTTCAAAATTCGTCCTTATGACAGCTTCAAAAATCCCAACAAATTCTAGAAAAATATTGACAGAGTTTCCCCTACACTAAATTTTTTTCCCTCTTAGTTACATCAAAATGAGGTGTATATATAGGCTCTCAAGTACCAAGACTCTAACCCTAAACCACTAGTGGTATTCAGTAACCTCTATGAATCTTTTACCAAAAATGATAGCTTTTGAAACTTACTTCTTCTAGAAGTTTCCATAAATTTTCTAGTTGTAGAGTGGGTCCCATTTATTTTTTATGTAGTGGAATTTTCTCTCTTGCTCTCTTACTTAGGCATTGGCTAAAGGGTGTGCATCACCTTGGCTAGGTTGTTGGTGGCATCTACCTTCATTGTGTCAATGCTAATGGTTAAAGTCGTGCTAGCTGCTGTGATGGACTTTCGGAACTTGAACATGCCTCAACTAGAGACACCATTGGCATCACTTCCACAACCTAAGACTGTACAGGTCCCCTTTGAGTGGCCAATTTATATAATTCCATCATACCTTTCCACTCCTTCTCAAATAGAATATCGCATGATTATGCATCCAAAATTATCCCTTCTAAAGTTGTCACCACATCATAATCCACTTTACCTTTCTATTTGAAGAATGTCTTTAGCATGAACAATATTTCAAAATGGTCACCATATAAGTTTACAATATCCTTTCCTTGTAGGGTACAATCCTCTTCTCCAAAACCTTTATGATCCTCTTTAATTTCAATCAATCTCTTTGTGAGGGTCTCTTTTGAACATACTTCCCTATTACCATCAAAGGGTGTTGGGAATTTCCTCTTGTGCAACATCTCATATTTACCCTTAAAGCCTTGTACTTCCTTTTCCAATGATTTTTCTTTATTTTCCATCAATGTTACCAATTTTTATTTATTCTCATTTGATTAGCCCTTGCTAACCACTTAGATCTGTCAATATTTTCCTTCACAAAATCCTCTTAGGTTTATGATTAAGGTAATCTACTATAACTCTCGCCTTGGTGGGAAAATCATTGATATAATTCTTAATCAAATTCATCTCTTTGTGGGCTCTCCTAATAGTTTCTATATTTTCTTAGATCAACTCCATATGACCCCAGTCCTTGTATACTACCTTAGTTATCCTCTCCCATATGATTCTTTTTGTATACATAAAAGAGGATTTACTAGGGTGCTTCCTCTTCAAAACCTCCAATTCAGCTTCAATTTGTTGGCCATTACTAATATGGAGTCTGTTTAAAGATCACTACTTTATTGAGGGGTCATAAATGGACAAAAATGAGATTCTCAAATGGATTAACTAGCCAATGAGTGGGTGCCACGTCGCCAAAGGAGATGTGCTAGTGTGGTGGAGGGAAGCTTGTTTAAAATTTCTGAGCTTTGGGACTAGTTGACACACACAAATGTCAAATTGAAAGTTTTTGAGAAACTTAAGTTTGAATTTAAATTAATCGTTGAATTTATCTTGTGATATCACTTAAGGATTAATTGGGCCAGGGAATGGATTTATTTGTTGAAAATAGAAATGTATCAAGTGGGGCATGTGTTTTGTTTATGATAAAGGACTAGGGATTCCTTTGTGAGCTTGAATTCACTAGATTTTTGATCTGAAGGTGGAATATTAGTTTTCTATGCTAATACCCTCACAATAATGCAAAAATGTTCTTGAGTTTTGTACTACAAAATTGTAAGTAAAAGCATGAGTTTTTATGTGTGTTTTCTTATGTTAATTTCATGAAAAGAAATTAAACATGAAATCAAAACATTGAATGGAAGCATGCATCAATCAATAATACACCAACCATTGTTAAAGGAGTTCACCCCTCTTGGGCTACATCTCGTTGGATCAGCTCTAATGCCATGACCCCTTAGATTATTCTCATTGTTTAAAAAAATAAGAGTACATAAAGTGCTGAGAAATGGAATGGTTAGATTCTCCTTCAAAGAAACAACTTCTACAAGAGTTATCACTCCATATACATGTAAACCTACAATCAAACATGTAAAATTTTAGCAAACAAAGGCATCTTATACCAAGACCCCATACTCCAACTTAATAGAGAGTCAACAGTACCACAATCCACTTGAAGTACATAAACAAGTCTCTTCTCCAAACAACATAGAGAAAAGAGGAATTAAAGCCACAAAATTGACATAATAGCTATTGTAGAAAGTATATGGAGGCTGGAGAACCCTTGCAAGGTCATCTCCATCTTTAAACTCCTCCATAAACTAATTCAACACCGTTGTTGACTATGGCACCCGTAGACTTCAATTTGCAAAAATCCTATCTAGAAGTCATCCTCTGATTCTCAAACCTACTCCAATGAGTCTAGAATGTCTAAAAATGGCTATTTAGCCTCTTTTTTCACCCAATTTGGTCAAAACTAGAGAAGTTATGACTTCTCCTAGTTGTCCCACTATTTGCTTTACAATTTGCACAAAAAATGGCATTGTCCTCCAATTTCTCCCACCAAGCGCTCTAACTGAGTGACATTTTCACTTAAAATCAGGTGAAATTTTTGAGACTTTAAAACTTCCTCTAACACTTAAGTTTTGAAAACTCTGGCCATGTTGGGGGGCACGTGCCCAGGGGCTAAGGCCAATGGCTCGCTCCCACTGGTCTGACCCCCCACTCCACCACCCACATTCTCTTCACATGGCGGTTTTTTGGTTACGGCTATTGGTGTGGTTATAGTTTTTGGGTTGTGGTTAGCCCCTAACCATGGTTTGTGGACTGGGGTTGGGGTTAAACATGGTCCGATCCCCCCAACTCGCAAAACATATCACTTTAAATCAAACCACCTTCCCCATATATTTAAGAAACACTATGCGGGCATGATGATTAGTGCTTGGTTTGTGATATGGGAGGTCACAATCTCGATCATGGCCTCCACCCTATCCTCCATAACAAATTTTAATATGCTATTAGGAGGACACATGGAAATCTCAACCTTAGCCACATGTCACCTCCTCATTGGCCAAAAACAAAAACCCATGACCAAAAGGACGATGCCACTGAGCCTGCGAATATTCCAAAGAATATGCTAAATGAATATACCATAGGAATATACCCAAAATATTCCTTTTTCTGCCTAGGTTATATGGATGCCCAGTGATCATCCCTGTTAGCACTCACAAAAATTTTGCATATTGAGCAAACGATCAGCATGCGATATCTTGAGCATATGATATCGGTTTTCCCCCAAGCGAGTTGTGTCAAAATCAAGATGATGAGATCTATGTGGTGGTTTAGGTTCCAAACCATTCTGACAAATTTGAAGTTTTGGCAAATTTTGATCTCTTGATCACTCTTCCCCACCGAAAAGTGTTGGTCCCAAAAATTTCACTTTCAATTGTTTAGCATTTGAAGGTATAGTTCCTTCACTTTTCCAAACTTGATCCAATCAATGATTGTAATGCCTTGACTTGTACTTGTCTTGCATCTTGTTTAGGTTGAGCTTCAAATTTAACATGATCAAAGAATTCATGTTCAATGTTCTTCTCAGCTTGTCCATGTCACTATGGCCATCCATAGCAACATCCTTCCCAAGAAGAAATCCATGGCACTCTTTAGTAAAATCCTTATGAAGGACAAGATCCCAAAAATACTTTAACAAATGAATCAAAACAAGTTTGACATAGTGAATTCTTGTATAACTTGAGTGCTTAACACATTTGTAATATACTAAATGTGTTGCAACTACTCATACAACAATTTTAAAATTCTTTCTAAAACTACAAATAGAAATGAATTTTACAATATGGAATAACATTGACTCCCAAATTTTCCATTCAAATTGACGATCAACAAGCCAAAGTAGCATAACAATGCCCAAAGAAAACATAGTTGCATATAAGTGATTTGTTTATGAACATCAATTTTACCAATCCCAACTATGGGGATATGCAACTAGTGCAAAACGAAGATTTACAAACTTTAGTTTGACAAATAGTCTACCCATTTCTTACCCAACCATGTAAATGAACCCTCTATTTGAAATTTTTCTTCTTTTGAAGTTGCTTTAGGGATGGTCTCATCTTGTGCCACTTTTTCTTTTGTCACTTCATTTTCTGGTTCTTGCATAATTTTCTTTCCCTTTCCAGGATGAAGTTGTGGAAACAATTTCCAACACTTATCAACCCAATTCCCATTGATATTGTAGTGAGTGCAAAAGTTATTTTGAGCTTCTCTTAGCTTACATGTCTTTAACCTTGGATGAGATTTTCTCTTTTCAGTCTCAATTCTATTAGACATAAACATATTCTTGATAATTGCTTTACTTTTATAGCACTTATCTACACAATGGTTATATGAAAGGCAAAAGGTGAATGGAAACACATTCCTCAACATGTTATTCAAATCAGCATGTTTTTTTCCATTATGAAAGCTATTTGAATTAACTCGACGATTATACCTCTTTTTGTTGTCCTTTGTTTTACGCTTCATGCATGAGCAACTTGCATGACAAGAATAACTTAGCTTCATTTCTTGTTCAACTTGTTCATCTCCCTTTGGAGATGTTTTGTACTTCAAGTCCTCCTTATACTTGAGGAACCAAGTGTGTACAGATTTTCGATGCAAATCCCAACATCTTGCCTCCTCATGTCCTCTCTTATGGAAAAAGGAACACGGTACCCATGATTTGTCGTTAGAAGATCATTTTTATTTTGAAACATACCCTAAGACTTCATATTTTGGCCTTTCATTTACCTCAATTGGATTTTTAATGCCTTGATGGTTCACTCCAAGGCCTCCTCCCTTGTAACCTATCTTGGTTAAGAGCTTGGAACTAATGCCTTTACCATGTTTTTCAAAGGCATCAAATGAATTTACATCAACACTTTCATGTAAAGAAGAATCATGTAAAGTTTTACTATTTGCCTCATCTTTTGATTGATAAATATGTTTTCAACCTCTCTTTTGATTCTGGATGTGTCCGCTTGGAATCTTTGGCTCTCTTCTTTTGAACTCCTTGAATTTTGGTGTTGATAGAACCTCATCCTCCACATCATGTGGAAGAAAGGTACAAACCTGTCCATCTTCCTTCTTTGAGGGACATTCTACACTAGCATATTGCATAAGAGTTGTAAAGAAAAATGAAGATTGCAGAGAAGATGGTCGTTTATCACCATTCTTGCTACCTTCTTCCCTTAGAGAACATTCTCCTCTTGGAGGTCTAGAGCTTTTTCCTTGCAATTTGATAATATTCCTCTCTTCATAGAGGACTTGCACCATTTCTTCCATGTCTAAGAAAGAATTTCTAAAAGCCTTCACATGTTCTGACATTCTTACAGGCTCTCCTCCTTGGTACATGCTTTGCTTCAAGCTTCTAATGTAACTTGAGGTAGAACTAGTGGTAGAGATTGTAACAATCTTGCTCTACTTTCCAAAACCTTCTCCTCACTTGAGCTTCAAAACACATTCACTTCCAAACAACAGTCAATTCCTCCTCGAAAAAAGCGAACCGTTACTCTGCTACAAACTGGATATGAATGTGGAATATAAGTTTTCTATGTTAAGATCGTCATCAAAATACAAAATTGTGCTTAAGGTTTGTACTCCAAAATAGTAAGTAAAAACATGAGTTTTTATGTGTTTTTTCCTATGATAATTTCATGAAAAACTTTGAACATGAAATCAAAGCGCTGAATGGAAGCATCGATTAATCAGAAATACACCATCCATTTCTAAAGGATTTCATCCCTCCTGGGCTACATCTCCTTGGATCAACTCTAATGGAATGACCCCTTCTAATTATGCTCAATGTTTAGAAAAAGAAGAGTACATAAAGCGCTGAGAAATGGAATGGTTAGTTTCTCCTTCAAAGAAACAACTTCTGAAAGAGTTGTCACTCCATATACATGTAAACCTACAGTCAAACATGTAAAATTTCAGCAAACAAATACATCTTACACCAAGACCCCATACTCCAACTTCATAGAGCGTCAATAGTACCATAATCCACTTGAAGTACATAAACAAGTCTCTTCTCCAAAACACATAGAGAAAAGAGGAATAAAAGCTACAACAATGATGTAATAGTTGTTGCAAAAATCACATGGAGGCTGGAGGACCCCTGCAAGGTCATATCCATCTTCAAACTCCTCCATAAACGGATTCAACACTCTAGTTGACCATGGCAACCATAGACTTTAATCTGAAAAAATCTTATCTAAAATTGCTCCTTTGATTCAGAAACCTACTCCAATGAGTCAAGAATGTCCAAAAATGGCTATGTCGACTCTTTTTACACCCAATTTGGTCGAAAACTAGAGAAGTTATGACCTCTCCTAGCTTTCCCACTATTCACTCTACAATTTGCACAAAATTCGGCATCATCCTACAATTTCGCCCGCCAAGCACTCTAACTGAGTGACATTTTCACCAAAAATTGGGTGAAATTGTTAGAACTTTAAAACTTCCTCTAACGCTTATGTTGTAAAAACTCTAGCACACGTGGGGGGGTCATGTGCATAGGGGCTAAGGCCAACAGCCAGCCCCCGCCGACCAGGCCCCACACTCCACCACGTGCACTATTTTCACATGATTATATTTGTGGTTATAGTAATTGGTGAGGTTATGGTTTTTGGTGGTGGTTAGCCCCTAAGAATGGTTCGTGGACTGAGGTAGGGGGTTAACCATGGTCCCATCCCCCTAACTTGCAAACCAAATCACTTTAAATTAAATCGCCTTCCCCATATAGTTAAGAGACACTGTGTGGGCACAATGGTTAGTGCTTGGTACTTTCTATGGGAGGTTGTGAGTTTGAGCCTAACCTTCGCCTTGTCCACCATAACAAATTTTAATATGGCATTAGGAGGACACATGGTGACCTTAGGCTTAGCCATGTGTCACCTCCTCATTGGCCATAAACTAAAATTTGTGACCAATTGAATGGTGCCACCGAGCTTGCGAATATTCCAAAGAATATGTTGAAGGAATATATCATAGGAATATACCAAGAATATTCCTTTTGCTGACAGGGTTGTATGGATGCCTAGTTAGCATCCCTGTCAGCACCTACAAAAATTTTGCTTGATTGAGCAAATGATCAACACATGATATCTTGAGCATATGAAATCAGTTTTCCATGAAATGCATTGAGCTAAAATGAGGATGATGAGATCTACGTGGTTGTTTAGGTTCCAAACCATTTTTACAACTTTGAATTCTTAGTAAATTTTGAGCTCATAATCAACTTTTCTTGAGTAGGGGTCTTAACAGGTAGAATCTATGAATATATGGTGAATTCTTAGTTTATATTTGCAAATTTTTGCTTGGATGGTGCAGGATGAGAAATTTTATTTATGAGTGTGTTAGCTAATCTGGATGCCGTGTGAGAGATTTTTTCTATAAAGAAAAAATCTCTCACACGTTTCACGACTTCACAGGGCACAAAATTTAGGTTTACATCATGCTATATTTATGTTAGTGTTAGCATGATAAGGGTTAGTAGTTTATGTGGCATGATGATGGAGTATGTGATATGGTGAAGGCCGATGTGGGAAGGTGATGCATTGTGGCATGCCTGCATAGAAGGCCAAGTGCCACACTTCATGCCCCTCACAATTTCATTCTAAACGGTGTGGGGGACACAAAAGGGAACCACATGGAAATCTCACACCCCTCAACCAAGTTAGTTTTTGTGCATGTTCACAGTGTGGAGCATCGTGGGTCAATAGATTTCCCAATATTCCCACCATTAGATTTCGGCACTGACGCCTTCCCCACGTTGATGCTTTAAAACTTGTGGTTGTCATGCCCGCGCTATTGTGTTATGTTGATGCTCACCCGTCGACCCTTTTCACGTGAGTTTTTCCCTATAAATTTCTATGACTTGTGCATAGTTAACCCCTTTTCTTTTTAGAGCCTTTATTTAGACTTTCCTTTAGGATCTTTGGCTCCTTTAGCACACCTTCTAACTTTGAGACCTTGATGATCATTCTTCTAAGAGGGGTGGTGCATTCTAGTACTAACATTATCTCCATGGGGGAAAACGCGACCTTATGGCCTATGGAGAACTTGCAGTTATAGTGCCTTCATTAGGCTATGGAGTCTTCTTCAAACTCGCTTCTTTCCCTTCCTTGTGACCCTTATTGAAAACTCAAAAATTGCAATATTCAAATGAAAATTCTTACAAATGAAATTCATGAAGTATGATCTTTTATTTTTATTTTCTCCTTTTTTTAACATTAAAAATAAGTAATTATGAGAAGAATTTCTTCAGGAACCTACCAATGAAAATTTTCCCAAGGAAATCTTCATTGAGAGTCTCAAGCTAGTAAGTGTGGTTATCTTGGATTTCTTGCACTCAAAATGGACCAATCCAAGAATTGTCAAACTTCTTGTTCTTGTCTTTGTCTACTTGGATTTAGTCCCATTTAACCATAAAACATCCCAATTTCATATTTCGTTCCTTTTCTTTCTTATTAAAAATGGATTTCATTTTCTATCAATAAGCTTTAGTTTTTCTTAGAGCTTCTTCTCTTTGTTGTTGAGCTTCTATGAATTAATAGATTATTTTTCGCATTGTACTGGTGTTTGGTTCCTCTTCCTTTAGCAACTTCATTACTCGTAAGGTGAGATTCATGGGGAAATCGAATTTATACCTTACACCAATTGATAAGTAAAAGTTCCCATAGCTCTCTTAGTGTTGATTTTGTCTGCTTAAAGTGCATATTTGAGTTTGGCACCCTATCCTCTTCTATTTCTATCGAACATCCTTTTGATGATTCTTATAATATTTTTATTCAACGATTCTACAAGTCCATTTCCTTGTAAGTTGTGGAATGTAAAAATTATAGATTGTAGTCCTAAGAAACTTGTGACCACCATCATGGGGCACCAAAATCTTGAAAGAATGGAATCTTTGATGAATGTGGTAATCACCCTTTCATCTACTTTTCAAGTCATAATAGCCTCCACCCACTTAGTGAAGTAATCAATATTTGTGAGAATATATTTGTGTTGACCACTTGAGCTAGGATGTATCTATCCAATTAAGTCTAATCCCCACTACTTGAACTATGATGGGCTTTAATGGAATATATTTTAGCTTCTACTTACCTATGAAAATCTAACATTCTGGACACACCCTGACAAGATCATTAGTATCCTTTAAAAAACAAGGATAGTATCATCCAACCCTTAATTTTTTTTATGTTGTGACCTTCCATGATTGATTACCTCCACATACTCCCCATGAAATTTTGAAATAAACTCTTATGTTTGATATTCAGTGAAAAAGTAAATAGGACCTCAGTGGGGTCCTTCCAATATATTCCTTCATTCACAATATAATACTTGATTTCTTTCAATTTCAAGAATTTGTTTTTAGCTCTGGGCATCTCAAGAGGACATTATAAATTCTGCAAGAAGAATATTAAGTCTTGATACCAAATGGAATTCAGGAACTTTAAAAGGTCCTTCAAGAAGGGTTCTTGTGGATTCTCCTCTCTATAGATGTTGTAGATAGCTACATTGGTGCACCTCTCAATCATTGTATGGTTTGACTCGATAAGAAGCTTAGCCAATCATTGACCTTTCACAATATTTGTAGGTTTGATTTCCATATCATACTCCTGGAGCTTAGTTATCAATTTTCCCCGTATGCCATCACTTTCAGGTTGCATGAGAATATATTTGACTATTGTCGAGGGCACATATTCTATCACTTTTTAATGCAACAAATATTCTCTAATAGCCTTAAATTACTTAACCATAGCATATACATATTTCTCTAGAGTTATATAGTTCAGTTCTATGCCTCTCAATGGACAAATGAAGAATGACATGGGTTATTCATACCCTTCTTGATTACTTTGCATGAGGATTGTGGCTATTGTGCATTTAGATGCAAAAGAGAAAATATAGAACTCCTTTAAAAAATCAAAGCTTGCCAAGGCTGGGGTTTCCGTAATGGCCCTATTGATCTTCTCAAAATATATACGAGCCTCAAGTGTCCACCTTACACCACTATTCCTTTTTACCATGCTTGTTATATACTTGAGGAGTAGAATTTGCAATGAATCTGAATAGAAAAAATTATATTACCCAAAAATGATTGAAATTTCTTCTTATTCCAGGGTAAACTAATCTTTGATATAGCCTCTACCCTTTCTAGATCAATCTACTCCATATTAGAAACCATGTCCCAAAAATTTTCCTTCTTGCAAGATAAAAAATGACTTCTTGAGATTCAAAGAATGACTAAACTTCATACACTTCAGAAAGGCTTGTCACGAATGATCTAGGTGTTCTTCATCTAACTTGGAGAATACTGTAATTTCATCCAAATATATAACTATGAACTTGGCTCTTTCTCCCACAAAATCAATTTCCATATCCCTTCAAAATGTCGCTCCTACATTCATCAAACCATATGGAATTTTGTCGTACATGAATGTACCCAATGGTGTGGTGAAATAGGTCGTGTATTTATCTACTAGATGAATAGCTATTTGATTATAGCTTGATAAACCATACATCATTAATATTATTGAGGCTCCTATCACCTTCTACAATAAATGATCCATCTTGGGCAATGTGAAATTATCCTTCAGTGAGCATCTATTTAAATTCCTAAAATCCATGCATAACTTGATATCTCGATTCTTCCTTCTAACCTACATCAAATTCGCTACCCACTCAGAGTATCTCAATGGCACAATCATTTTCACATCCATCAACTTCCTAATTTCCTTTTCTATTATTGGAAACAAAATAGGGTTAAATCTCCTCAACTTCTGCAAAAAAGGCTTAGAATTTTCCTTCAATGGTATTCTATGTTGTATTATGGACATATCATAAGTTTTAAAATCTTTATAACTCCATGCAAGAACATGTTTGAATTTTTTAAATAACTCCATGCGCCTTATTTTTCTAGTGGGTTCCAAAGATTTGGAAAGCTTTGTCTTTTGCAGATTCTCTTTAGTTCCTAATTTGGGTTCCATAAATTTGGCCACAAACTAGAAACATGTCTTGTAGAGATATCATTTTCATCAAATATATGTTCCAGTGGGACTAGTCCCTTTGGAATAAAGTTTCTCTTAAGTTGTATCACTTCATGACCTTTGATTTGGTTAAGGAAGTTGAGATTGTCTTCCTATATTTCTACATCCTCTAGGTCCATTTAAAAAGCTTGATCCTCGTAATATATGTTACTGGCTGAAAAATCATCCACTAACTCCAAAAACATATTTAGTTGTTCGTTATCTTTGAAAATTTTCCAATGCTTGATGTTATGTGAGATAGAGGGCTTGTATCTCATATCAACTTCATATTTCAATTTTGGCTTAGGAGGTGGCTTAAATATGTTGGCTGGTGTGTCCAACGCATATTCATGTTTATTGTCTTCTCTGCATATAGTTTTAATGTTAAATGCATCGAAGTAATTTTCAATATAACCAAATATCTCATTTCAATGCGATCTCATTCAGAGGTGTTTGGTTGTGTAGATTTCTTTATTTGGAATACTACCAACTATAAATCACTATTAACCATGATGTTCTTCACTCCCATATCTCTTATTGTCTCTAAAGCTATAATTAATGCCTCATATTCAATAACATTGTTTGTGGCGTCAAACTCAAGTTTAAATGATCGAGGAATGTTTTGGTCCACAAGAGGTACTAAGAGTACTCCTGATCCTATTATTTCCCTAGGGCATGCTCCATCGAAGAACAAATTCCAAATTGGATGTTGTTCCTATTGTTTTTCAATCTTACCAGGTAGCTTATCCACTTCTCCTATTTGTTTAGGGTTCATCAATAGGGTTCTTATATCTCTTAGTGTCACTCACAACATATATGATTTTAGCCTCTCTATACAGTCTCCTCTCTTGACCCCCAAAGATAGGTATGGTTGCATATCATAAATTCATCTATAGGGTCATGTTGTATTGTTCAACAACCCTCCCCATTTATTATATAAATAGTTAGTATTGTATTAATAAATGGGGACCCTTTAGAAAATTTCAAAATACTTATCGAATAATAGCTTTCCTTTTGAAACCATTCGGAATAAAACCGTGGATAAACTTAAGATATTAAATCAAGTCACTTTTGACTAGTTATTCTCGCTTTATCGCAAATCGCAGGATCTAAAGTAACAAAGGTTAGTCGTGAGTTGGAATCCACAAATGTGATAAAGGAAACCCCCTTAAAAGACTGAAGGCGTCATTTAACTTTTTATAAAACTTAAGGCTTAAGATATTCCTTATAAAATAAAGTATTTATTGCAATCGCATTGAAACTTTTACATGGCTGCAAACATGCAAACTTTTTACTAGAAACCGTGTTTTGTGATGTGGCCCAGACCAAACGGAATAATAAAACTATTATAAACTTCAATCAGGTCCAACATATCACAAATACCTATTTTAATGGAATAATCCTCGTTTAAGAAAACACGCTAAAAAAAGTAAAAGGTATGACGCTCATCGCAAATCAAAAAACACCAAAGAAGCTTTGAATTTCTCACTTCACGATCACCAATATTGCGATTTACGATTTTGTGATATTAATATTTTGCGATTTTTCAATATTATGATATTGCGCTTCATCGCAATTGCATGATCAACATCACACATAACACACAACAATTTGAAATATTATTTAGAAACTTGTGATGTGTTGTTTTGATGAGTCATAAAGGAAATCACGTGTAGGCCTTATTGCATAGTTAATAAGGTTTAATTACATTTAATATTTTAACGGCTTAAGAAGTTTTATATATTTTACATGTATTTGAAATAAAAGCTTCATCCTTATGTTCTTTCAGAATTTATTGTCTAATTTTGTTTCCACTTTCCTTTCCGCTCTGTGTTTTACTATGTTTTCTCCATTGCCCAAATTTGAGGAAAGTTCTGAAGGAAAAGACACTCGAAAAAATGGTTAAGAAGGGAAAGAGGACTCAGAGGCTACTATGTTTGAGGATTCAAACACGCTTCCACTCTTCTCTGATGCCACCAGTAACAAGGATGGCAGGACTACATCATGGGAGCCAATGTATAATTTGCTGGAGGAAGAAAACCCAAAGGCCCTTGAAACTAAAGTAACATCAGATGCCGAGGACTCATCCGAGGCTTCTTATTTTGAAGAAGCATGTTATTTCCTGCACAAAATAGATGTTAGGCCTAAAATCTTTCCATACAGTGATATGGTAAAATGTTTCATTGACAATGTCGATATTTCAGATAGAACATTCAGAAATTCTAGGCATGAAATCATGGGGTCATTTAAACTAGACAAGTTACGTCGAATGTACCATTTTCTAGAACCATAGAAGACCTATGAAAAAGCCTTTATTGATCATTTTTCCAAAGAAAATGAAGACCTGATGGACGTCATGCGAAATTGGTGGTCTGGCTCCAACATTTTCAGGTAGGAGAAAACTGGTATGTACCTAATTGTACCTCTGTTAGCCCCACATAATTTTGCAGCTGCAATGTTGTGTAGCCTATTTGGAAAGGCTGATACTACCAAGTTTTATAGTGAATGGGTTCCATTAATTGATGTAGTTATTAATGCTATAATCATGAACTGGAGCAATATTTTTTCAGACAATTTGGCTATGGCCATTAGAGAATACATGCACAATAGAATTATCTCCTCTCAGGTTATCCCTCCCTTTTACATGAGTGCTTATGTAATGGATGCTATATGGTTTTGTTCACATTTTCCAAACATGGGCTGAAAATGGACTCTATAGGACCCTACTCCCATCCATGTTTATCATAAATTTTTGAGGGAATCACAGTTTAGCTCCCATTTTTATAAAATTTGTCATGGTGTTATGTTGCCAATTTACCTGACCATTTTTTATAAGAAAGCCCCTAGGCTATCAGAGGAAGCAAAGATAGACATCTTGCTAGTGGCAAGATGTTTCAAGGAATTGTTTACTTATATCAGAGTTTTTGGGAGTATCGAAGCTCTGCATGTTCTTCCATTTTATGTTCCCAATAAATTATTGGCAAGAGAGATTTCTTATCAAATAGTGGAGGATGGTATAACCAAAACCCTCAAAGAACAGATGAAATCCATATGCCCAAAATTCTCGGTGCAATGTGGTGCTTTCGCATTACATGATTATGGGCATGAAAAAAAAAAGATACAAAACATCAGATCCCTGAATCTGTCTACTGTGTCAGGTAGACCTTATGACCCTAACAAGGTAACCCGAAACTTCACCACTATGGTCAAAATCAGACAATTTATTCATGAGTATGATGATTTTGATTATCTCTTTAAAGTAGCTGAGACATTTTCACAAGTCTCACATTTAGCATCAATAAAATTGGACCCAACAAACCTCATCCTCTTCCACCTATACAGGAATAAAAGACTGACAAAGGTCCCTTTTGACCTATTACAAATTGAAGAAATAAGAGAACCGACTCCCAAAGTATGCTTGGAGGAAATTTACAAGCATAATTCTGATGAGGAATATCAAGAGAAGTTAGTTCAAGGTTCAGAAGACTCTGAACACCACCCTCAGAATAAGGAAGAAAGCCTCGAGAAACATCCTCAGAAGGATGCAAATGAAAGTGTTGAAGAAACAACTAAATGGCCTTGGCTGAGGAACACATGGACACTGATTCCACACAGGTTCAAATAGAAAAGATCAAATTCATTGATCTGGATAAAGAATGGGAGAAATTTAATAAAAATCCCCAAGTGCAGCAGACAAAGACAAGTCTTGAAGCAACATCTAGATTTCAGACTCTTTAACATACTCAACAGGTTATAAAACTAGAAACAACAATACAAGGAGTTATAACTACTCAAGATATTGAAAGAATCCTAGCGCACCCAACTTGATAAATTATTTTAAAGATTGAGGAAATAACCCCACTTGACATATTCTACAGCCCAACTCATAAGGAGCTAGTAAAGAGGCAAAGGAAGAAAACTAAATTAGATGCATCGACAACAGCAACTCTTGGAAGTGAATCAATGGAGGTAGTATGGAAAGACACCCCGATTGATCCATCAGAAAATATTACAAAGATATCACAATTTTCAGTCACCTATGCAGCTGCAACAATTGATAAGGTAGAAAAAGTTTGACTTTTTCTTAAAGAAAAAGTAGAAAGAGTTCAGATGTTGGAACAATAACTAGAACAAGAAAGATAGAACACTAATAGGCAAGCACAGATGAAAATGGCATAGCCTCAAAAATATTTAGATAAAATGAGATTACAACATCAAACAGACATCACAGAGAAGGACTCATAGATTCATCAAATGTAGACTGTAATGAATAAATTCAGAGACCACCCTCAAACAAAAGAATTCATTAAAGAGGCACTCAAACTAAACTCTTTGTTGTTAGAACAACAAGAAATATTCTGCCAAAACATCTCATTGATCAATCCCTATTGTGAAACAAGTGATAGATTAACCAACCATGTGGTTGACCATATATTATAATATGAAGAGATCTATAAGAGGATTTCAAAGTTTATTTCTTGGCAGGAATCTGAAGAAGGTAGAAAATTTGATCTACCAAAAATCCAGGAGTCCCACAAGGATATTTTATTCATAGAATGGGACATACAATTAAATCAAGTAGAAAGGGCAGCAACAAACAATATAATTGAGGTTGTGAACAAAAACCTTCATACTGCCAATAGCGTCAAAGAATACAGGAAATAAGCTCTCATAGACATCAAACAGTAAGAGAAACAATGGAAAGAGACCACCAAAATGCAAGTTGAGGCAATCAAACAACTATCCAAACTTGATTGGGAAGCCTATTGGTAGTTTCCGGTGAAACCACATAGTCAATGGACGAATCTATGTTTTCTAACCAATCCTACTCAAAATATGGTGCCACCACTCACTGACATTGTATTTATGGGACAATTAAGATCTAGAATTGGCCAGCCACCCCACGTGAAGCCAATGATAGATATCTACAAACTCAAGGAACAAATGGCTGACTAGAACCATTCAATTTGAAGAAGATTTTCATCATTTTATTTTCTATTCTAATTTTTTATTTTACTTATTCTAAGGAAGGTTGTTTAAAACCTCCCTAGCTTTTTATGTAGTAATATATTTCTGATACATAATTTATATTATTTAAACCCATCTCATGCATTTAAAGAAGGGTCTAGAATTTTATCAAAAACACTTTACAAAGGCTTGCACTTCTGTACTTGTGTGACTGTCTTGATAAGACAATGGGAACAAGATCTTGATTTTCTTAGAGATTGAAGCATACTCTATTGAATTTGCACTTTTGTACTCTTAGAGTATATTTAGTTGAAAGGAAGCAGATCAATATTTGTCACTTCATGAGTAGAACCTCTCATATCTAGTACTTCTATCTTTATGATTGTGTTTTGTTTATGAATTGGTAGTAATCTTTCTTATTTTGTGTTATGTATGAAATTTGAGCTATAGTTTGACATTATTTCACTTTTGTAAAATGTTTTAGTTGTAATTCCTTATTGAGTACGTGAGCAATTGATATACGTGATATAGTTTGCATAATTATTTTTCCTAACTATTTAGTCAAAATAATTACCATTAACAATTTCATCTCTTATAGCAATTGAATGATCTTTATTACCTATTGCTCTAAGATATCTTTGTAGCTCACATGATTTAAGTTATTCTCAGATATATATTAAGATAAATGTTATAATAGATAGCTTCATATGTTTGTTGTTTAAATTAGATCATTTTTAGTTAAGTCATTTCCCATTATACATTATATAAAACCAACATCATCATCATATCAATTCTTTCTGGGAAATTTGTCCCATTATCCCCACTCGGAGCCACCATACTAAATGGAAAAGGAGTTTCTTCCAAGGTCCGAACAGGGTGGTTATCCCCCATGTTGTTGCAATGAAATTCTAGGGCTTCAACATTTTGGTGCTAGAAGGAGGGCATAACTGTGAACAACAAAGAGAACTGATCATAAACCAAAAAGGCATTCTAAGAGTCGTTCCCCCTCTAGATCACCTCCAACTTCTACATCCCCATCTAGAACTACAATCTCAAGATCAGAAGTTGAGAAAACCTCTCCAAAATCTCCTATTGAATCTCAAACAATACCTTCTTTAGACTATAACCCTTAATCCCCAGAAGTTCAAACTTTGATAGTGAATTTAGAGAAAATCTCTATTTCAGCTAAATAAAATACAAAATATTAGTTATCTGAAGGAAATGTTTCCTCCATTCTACAACCAAGATGAATCTTAACTCGTTCTCAAAGTGAGAAGATTGGAATTCCTCCTTTTGAATTTCCTAATTCTTCTTTCCAAAAGAAAACCAAGAAATTTGATTCATAGACATCCATTAGCAAGGTTTTATCCCATTCTCCACCTCAAACCCCTTCATTCCTTCCACTCATTCCAACTACTGGTGCTAGTCCTTCTAGCCCAAGCACCCAATCAGCCTCTTCTTCAACTCAATCTCCACTCATATCCTCTTCCACTCAAACCCCTTCTATCATCTCATCCACTCAAAATCCAATGGCAGGTCAACAACGACAACAACCGCGAGTACAGTCATGGAATAATCATGGTGTTTTAGCAATGGCAGCTCCTCTTCACCCTCTTCCTACTCATCTTAAAATATGGTTGCCTAAATTTAATCCATGATCAACTAATAGCTTAGGAACATCTCCATAACTATATTCTAGCCATCAAATTAATTGGAGTCGATGAAGAAGACTACGTAGTCATATTATTTCCATATACTCTTAAAGGATCAGCAGGATCCTGGTATTTTTTGTTACCACATCCCCCCCTAGATGGGATTTGTTCAAAGAACAATTCTTATCTAAGCTTGGAGATGATAGAACCACTTCATATCTCATGAATGAATTGTCCAATATAAAGGCTAACAAGGATGAAAAAGTCAAATATTTCAATTCCATATTCAAGAAACTACTCAATAAAATTCCAACTACATCAACACCTCGTGTTGATGTTCAATTGAGTGATACAGATATTCTCTTCCTTACAATATAACCATTTTTGTACATAGAGCAAATTTGGCCACATTTGAAAAGAACATGAAGAAAGCCCCAAAGATTCTTTTCATCATGAAGGCCTTTAGAAAGTACTAAAACCATGTCTAACGAAATGATTGAAATGAAGAAACAATTTGCTAAATCCTCTTCTACTAAAAAACCTTTCATATCTTTTAGGAGGAATCAGTATTGTAGTTCTCAGCTACCAAATACCATGTCTAATGTTGAGTCTGACTTAGAAGAAGAGGAAGAATAAAACACAATGACCGATCAAGAAATTGAAAAATAAGAATTAGTCGAACTAAATGGGATGTGGGACCCTATCCTTCCAAATGAAGAATAACAAGAAGCGTTTTCCCATTAGCACCAGAAGCAAAGGGCTTGCTAATACGACTCAGTCAAATCAAAAGCAGAAAACTCAAACTCCTTCTGCTAAGGGAAAACCAATTAGCAAAAAGTCTTCTCCTAAGGCTTCACAACCAAATCCATCTTCATCAAACCTTCCATATACATCAAAGACCCTGGTAGTTACTGATACCACGGAGTACAATATTGTGGAAGAGATGAAAGAGACTAGGGCCAACATTTTGCTACATGAACTTAGCAAACTGAAGGAACAAGAGAAAATACTACTTAGAGAACTAAATGCAGTTCCTACTTCACCCCTACCCTCTTCTGTTGTATCTCAAGATGCTAAAGGCATAGGTAAACCCCCCACTCCTTCAAACAAAGTCAATCCTATATATTTCATCCTAATCAGTGATAGATCTAATTCACACACACCTCCTTTCCTCTTAACCTATGAAATTTTCAATAGGAACTATCACAATTGTTTGATTGACTCAGGAACCTCTTCTAA
Organism: Pinus taeda; assembly: GCA_000404065.3. Classification (NCBI taxonomy): domain Eukaryota; kingdom Viridiplantae; phylum Streptophyta; class Pinopsida; order Pinales; family Pinaceae; genus Pinus; species Pinus taeda. Next base: position 102,813 of record APFE031258955.1, read on the forward strand.
TATTATTTGGACAACAGTCTGTTTTAAGTTAAACGTCACTCCACAAAAGTGTGATGTTCATGCAGTACAACTTGATAGAACCAAGGTATAGGTCTTAGGGGAAATAAATTTAGTTAGCATTCGACTTTCCTCAAATCCCAAATTCTCTCAAATAATTGATATATTGGTCATTGATATTCTTGAATTCTATGGTCTAATTCTAAGTAGAGACTAGTCCAAAAAACTCCATGGATATTTTTCTACAGACTGGTCTCACATGTGGCTTCCCTACAATGGAAAGCCACATCAAATTCGAGTTGACTGAGAGAAACACCTTAAACATAGAGTGATTGAATTTGAAGGTGATAATGAGCTGGTAGCATTCAATAATAACATTATTGGAAATTACTTGGCTGAGTCATTTTTAGGGAAATTTAAAGCACATGAGTCTCCCTTTTTGGATAATGTTGTCATCTCACAGGTTGAAAATGTCTCATAGACAAATGCTTCCAAATGTAAAATTTTTGTAAATAAGCCCATAGTTAATAATTTACTTTGGACTTTATACATTGATGGTTCCAAATCTAAAGATGGTGCAGTAGCTGGTTGTATCTTAATCAGCCTAGAAGGAGTAAAAACTATGTTAGTTTGCATACTAGAATTCGAATGTACAAATAATACCACAGAATACGAGGCATTGGTTCAACGATTATATAAAGCAATTTTGCTTGACATCAAATATCTACAAGTTTTTGGAGACTCAAAAATTGTCATTAAACAGGTAAGAAATACTATCCACTGCCTTTCTGGACATCTTAAGCATTATCAATCATTAGTCTAGGATCTCATATCACATTTTTTGGTATTTAATATTTATCCTATACCCATAATGAAAAATGCCAGTGTCGATCTGTTAGCTAATGTTGCATCGAAACTCATACCATCTGAGGATTATAGTCCCAATAGAATTTCCACTGAATTACTTTTTATACCACCAAAATGTCACTAATTGGCGATTATTCAATAATGATTATGATATTGTAAATTTTCTATCATCAGAGGGGTCATACGATGACCAAATCATAATGCGCATGACCTTCAGTTAAAGCAGAATGCTGATGAAAATACAATACCCAAATTTGTAGTCAAATTAGAAGATCTTTATGATTTCAAATACAGAATTAAGAAGGTAACTAATGCCAAAATCCAAAGCTCAACATTGAGATTTGAATTAGTGAACCTTGTAACTGATGACAAGCCTTAGAACATTACTCTAGGTCTTGGTCTATCCTCTGATGAAAGATCATCATTCATCTGATCGTTAAATAAATACAAAGATATCTTTGCTTGGGATTATAATGATCTCAAAATTTATGATACCTCTATTATACAGCACACCATTCCAATGATCTCTAATGTTAAACCAGTGCAACAAAAACTAAGGAAAATTCACCCGAACCTCGAAATTCAAATCAAATCGGAGCTGAATAAATTCCTTAAGGCCATAATCATATTTCCTATTAGGCATTCGAAATGGGTGTCCAATTTAGTGCCTATTAGAAAAGAGAATGGTGACATCTGTTTATGTATAGATTTTTGAAATTTAAATAAACATGTTAGAAAGGAAACTTCCCACTGCCAACCATGGAACACGTGCTGTAGTCAATAGCCGATTCTGAGCTCATGTCATTTATTGATGGATTTTCAAGATATAACCAAACTCTGGTCCATCTAGATGATATATTGAAAACCACATTCATAATTAAATGGGGAACATATTCTTATCATAAAATTCCTTTTGGTTTGATTAATGCAGGTGCCACATTTCAAAGAGCTATGGATATAGCCTGGATATAGCCTTTAAAGGACTCATTAACAAATTAGTTTTTATTTACCTCGATGATATCACTGTTTATTCCAAGAAGAGAAGAAATAATTTAAATGACCTCAAGCATATTTTTGAACGATGTAAAAAATATGGGATCTCGTCAATCCAATGAAGTCTGATTTTTCCTTAAGTGAAGGTAAACTTTTATGATTTATCCTATCAAAAAAAGGTATTTATATCAATCCAGAAAGGATTAAGGAAATTGAGGAAATCCCCTTACCCCGAGAAATCAATGCAGTGTTTCTTCGGTCAAAAAAACTTTGTAAAAAGATTTGTCCCTGACTTTTCACAAAAAGTTTTACCTTTATAGTTTATGATTAAGAAAAATTCAGTTTTCAAGTGGGGTCATAATGAAAGAGAAGAATTTTATCTAATCAAACAAGCTATTATTAATGCTCCCTCCCTGAAAACTCCCAATTTTCTAATCATTTTGTTTTATACACATTTGCATCCAAAACATCATATGGTGTCGTTTTGACACATCTTAATGATCAACAAATTGAAGAAACAATCGCATTTTTTAGTTCAACTCTGCAAGGTGCTGAATTAAATTATTCTGCTGTGGAAAAAAGGGCTTTGCTATTTTTATGTAAATAAATCATTTCAGATCATTTATCCTTAAAAGTTACACCAAAATCATAGTTTCATTCCCAATAGTAAGGCAATTACTGGTATAAAGGGAAGTAGGAGAAAAAGGGCCAACTAGGTAACTGCACTGCAACAATATGATGTCGAAATTAGACCAGCTAAAATTGTTAGAGGTCAAGGTTTTTGCAGAATGTTAGTTGGAGCATCCAACTTACCAGTAGAAGAAGATTCAGGTGATGATATACAAATATCTTAGGTAAACCTAAACGATACTGAATCTCAATATGTTGATCTCATCCTTTATTTAAAAAATGGATATGCTCCTATTCAACTCAGTTACAAAAGGAAAAGGGCTTTGAGCTTAAAATCAAAGAAATGTGAAATCATCAATTGTTTAGAAAAATTATGACTTTATTTTGCTAAGGTGCCTTGCAAAATCTAAGGTAGAAAAGGTTTTGCAGGAACTCCATGATGGACTATCTGGTGGAAATTGTTGAGGAGACACAACAACACATAAAATCCTACATGCTAGCTATTACTGGACAACTTTGTTCAAATATGCACATGAATATGCAAGGAGGTGGAAAACCTTTCAAACTGCTACTGGAAGACAAAGGAAAATTGCATTTCCATTACAGCCAATCAACATTGAACAACCATTTGAGCAATGGGGACTCGATATAATAGGTGAGATCATTCCTCACTCTTTAAAGAAACATAGATACCTCCTTACAACAATTGATTGCTTTACTAAATGGGTAGAACAAATTCCACTAAAGGTAACAAATTTGGAGAACATTATCGAATTTATTGATAAATTTATCAATACCATATTTGGCTTACCAACTACCGTGATGTTTGACAATGTATCTTACTTCACACGAAACACTATGAAAAAATTCTCTCTCAAAAGAGGTTTCAAACTTAAGTATTCTTCTAACTATTACCCTCAAGGAAATGGTTTAGCAGAATCAACCAATAAAAATCTCATTAGGATCATTAAATGAACTATTGATCGGAGTCAAAGAAATTGGCATAAATCTTTAAAGTTCACTCTGTGGGAAGATCGGATAACACATAGGACCTCAATAGGCATTTCTCAATTTAATCTGGTCTATGGGAAAGAATCTATCCTTCCTACAAATATAGTTATTCCCTCTCTAGCCCTAGTTCAGTTTATTGAAGAAACTCCTTCTTCTTCTTTGCAATTAAGGAAAACACAAATCCTCAAACATGAAGAAGAAAGAGAGAAATCCGAAATCATACATGTCCATCATCAATAGTTAGTTAAATCTTCCTTTGATGCAAATTATGTAAGCACAAAATCATTTCAACTTGGAGACCTTGTATTGAAGTGGGATAAAGCACACGAGGAAAAGGGTAAGCATACCAAATTCCAAAGAATGTTGCCTGGATCATTTCAGATTACAGAACAAATCGTCCCATCAATGTTTTTATTGCAAGACTTATCAGGCAAGAGAGATTCTATGCATGTGAATGGGTAGATTTTAAAAAGATATTTTTCATAGGAAGATAACCTCTTCTATCCCCTGTACATTATCTCCTTTACTTTTCCTAGGAAAATAAAAGTTAAATAGCATAACTATTGGCCTTATGATAAAATATCTTGAAATATTTCGATTTTTCACTTTTATAAGTAGATATTGTTAAGGATTAATTATAACATTTGAAAATTACCTAGGTTCTATCTATCTAAATTTTTCTTGTTTCCACCAAAATTACTTATTCTTTTAGAAACCTCCAACTTTATAAAAAACTTTTGTTCTATTATCAGTTAAGAAAAGAATCTTTAACAAAGTAAATACTTTTTGCAGATAAGCATCTCCAACTCTATAATTTTCATCCAGAACTCTTAAGGAGTCAATGATTCTCCCCATCTAGTAAACTTTTATCTTTTTAGAGTGTAATTCTAAAGATATACTAAAACTTAAATGATAAGACATAAAGAGCCTACTTACCATGTTCATAGGGAAAAATAGACTAAAATTACCAATAATGCATACAAAAACAAGGTAATGGCTTGAGATTATTTTAATCAGAAGATAAGGGGTATCATCATGAGCCAGCATGTTCAGTTGAATTACAACCGGTGAATGATATTGTAACTATTTTTCCACCAAACCAAGACAATTACTTTTAAGTAATAAAAGGAAAAAATAAATTGTTTAAAAAAGAAAAAACAGGAGAATAAGTATATGATTTTGAATGTATCTATAAAAATTGCACTCTTATCTGGATGGGACACTGAATCATTGTTGGTTAAAAGGAAACCCTATCAAGGCTATGGACACCTACTAGCAACAGAGGCTCTACCTGTGACAAATGAGTACATCTAAAAACTTATCTGCAAAATCCCCCTACCTTATCTTTAAACTAAGTAAAGACTGATATAGACAAAGGAATTTTCATTTTTAAGAGGATATCAAATGAATTGTAATTAGGTGAGTTTGGATTTTTTATTATTCAGAGAAATATTACTTATCTTAACTTTCATGCAATTCCTATTTCCTAAAATATCTTTATTTTGAAAGTTTTAGAAATTTCAAAATTATCAAAGATAATTGGTTCTTCCAGTGAATCACCAATTATTGTATTGTTCAGCAACCATCCCATTCATTATATAAATAGTTAGTTAGTATTCTTGCTTTATCGTAAATCATAGGATCCGAAGTAACAAACATTAGTTGTGAGTCAGAATCCATGAAATTCGATAAAATAAACCCCCCTAAAAGATCGAAGGCAACATTGAAATTTTTATAAAACATAAGGTTTAAGATATTCCTTATAAAATAAAGTATTTATCATAATCGCATCATGACTTTAACAAGGGCACAAACATGCAAAATTTTATAAGAAACTATGTTTTGTGATGTGGTTCGGACCCGACAGAATAATAAAACTGTTATAAACTTCAATTAGGTCCAACATATCATAAATACCTATTTTAATGGAACAATCCCTGTTTAAGAAAATGCACTCGAAAAAGTAAAAAGTATGTCGATCATTGCAAATTGCAAAACACCAAAGCAACTTTGAATTTCTCTATTCACGATCACTGATATTGGAATTTGTGATTTTGCGATATTGTGATTATGTGATATTGCGATTTTGCGATTTTGTGATATTGTGATATTGTGATTCATCATAATAAAATTATCGGCATCACACATAACAAACAACAATTTGAAATATTATTTAGAAACTTGTGATGCAATGTTTTGATGAGTGGTAAAGGAAATCACACGTAGGCCTTAATGCATAGTTAATAAGGTTTAATTGCATTTACTCTTTTGACAGCTCGAGAATATTGATATCTTTTCACCTCTATTTGAAATAAAAGCTTGACCCTTACGTTCTTTCAAAATTTATTGTCTAATTGTGTTTCCACTTTCATTGTCGCTCTACTTTTACTCTATTTTCTCCATTGCCAAAATTTCAAGAAATTTCCAAAGGAAAAAATGCTCAAAAAAATGGTTAAGAAATGAAAGAGGACTGTAGAGGCTACTACTTCTAATAATTCAGAAATGCTTCCACTCTTCTCTGATACCACATGCAGCAAGGATGGTGGTACTACATCATGGGAGGCAATGTATAATTTACTAGAGGAAGAAAACCCAAAGGCCGTGGAAACTAAAGCAATAGCAGATGCTGAGAACTCATATGAGGCTTCTTATTTTGAAGCAACATGTTCTTTCCTGCATAGAATAGATGTTAGGCCTAAAATATTTCCATATAGTGATATGGTAAAATGGAACATTGACAATGTGGATATTTCAGATATAACATTCAGAATCCAGGCATTAAGTCATGGGGTCATTAAACTAGACAATTTATGTCAAATGTACCATCTGCGAGAACCACGGAAGCTCTATGATAAAGCCTTTATTGAGAATTTTTCCAAAGAAAATGAAGACCTAATGGACATCATGCATAATTGTGGGTCTGGCTCCAACAAGTTCAGGTGGGAGAAAACTGGCATGTACCCAATTGCACCTATGTCAGCCCCACATAATTTTGTAGCTACAATGTTGTTTAGGCTATTTGGAAAGGTTGATACTACCAATTTCTCTATTAAATGGGTTCCATTGATTGATGTAGTTGTTAATGTTATAATCATGAATTGGAGCAATAGTTTTTCAAACAATTTGGCTATGGGCATTAGAGAATATAGGCACAATAGAATTATTTCATCTTAGGTTATCCCTCCCTTTTAAATGAGTGCTTATGTCATGGATGCTATATGTTTCTGTTCACATTTTCCAAACATGGGTTGGAAATGGACTTTACAGGACCCTACTCCCATCCATGTTTATCATAAAGTTTTGTGGGAATCACAGTTTAGCTCCCATTTTTATAAAATTTGTCATGGCATTATGTTGCCAATTTACCAAACCATTTTTTATAAGAAAGCCCCCAGGCTATCAGAGAAAGCAAATATAGACATATTTCTAGTGGTAGTATGGTTTGGAGAGGAAATATTTAATTATATCAGAGTTTTTGGGAGTATTACAGCTCCACATGTTCTTCCATTTTATGTTCCCGATAAATTATTGGAAATAGATATTTCCTATCAAACAATGGGGGATGGTATAAACAAAACCGTCAAAGAACAGAAGAAATCCATCTAACCGACCTTCCCAGTGCAATGTGGTACTCTTACGTTACATGATCATAGGCACGTGGAAAAAGAGATACAGAACATCACATCCTTGAATCTGGCTACTGTGCTAGGTAGATAGTATGATCATAACAAGGTCGCCTAAAACTTCACCACTATGGTCAAAATCGAAAAATTTATTCATGAGGATGATGAGTTTTATGATCTCTTTGAAGCAGCCGAGACATTTTCACAAGTCCTACATTTAGCATCAATAAAATTGGATCCAACTAACCTAAACTGCTTCCACTTATACAAGAATAAAACACTGACAAATGTCCCTTTGGATCAATTGCAGATTGAATAAATAAGAGAACGCACTCCCAGCGTAAGCCTAGTGGAAAGTTCTAAGCATAATTCTAATGAGGAATCTTAGGAGAATTTAGTTCAAGGTTCAAAAGATTCTGAACACTAATCTCAAAATAAGGAAGAAAGCCCTAAGAAAGATCTTGAGAATGATGCAGAGAAAAGTGATGAAGAAAGAGCTAAAAGGCCTTGAATGAGGAACACATGGAGACAGAGACAAGTCTTAAAAGAAAATCTAGATTTCAGACTCCACAATATACTCAACAGGTTATAAACCTAGAAACAAAAATACGAGTTATAACTACTCAAGATATTGAAATCATCCTAGCACACCCAACTTTAGAAATTGTTTTAAAGACTGAGGAAATACCCCCCCTGGACATATTCTACAAGCCAACACATAAGGTTCTAGTAAATATGCAAAGGGAGAAAAGGAAATTAGATGCATCAATAGCAAAAAGTCTTGGAAGTGAACCAATGGAGGTAGTATGGAAAGACACCCCCATTGATCCATCAGAAAATCTTACAATGCTATCTTTTGTAGCAGCTACAACCACCCTCCAAAATTTTGCCTTAGCTTCATTTTAGAGCCTCCCTACAAATGTTTCATAGTAGCTTGTCTTGCTTCGTTAAGTTCACAAGCTTCAATGGTTTGCTTGCACAAAGGAAACTTGTCGATCATAGCTTGATGCACTCCCCTCACAGTTTGATCACCCGCACTTGATCGAGCTGTAGGTTGAGAAACTCCCCCAAGAAATTGTGCATTTCTAGAGGGAAACTAGCCTTCCCTCTAGAAATTGCACAATCCTGTTTGGAAGCCCGCTAGGTTACATAATTTTGCAATTATGCCAGTTAAAACTCATAGTGAAAATTGTGCAATTTTACCTAGCAGGGCTGCTAAGCCTAGAATTTGCGCAAATCTAGGCAATAGTCAGCTGCTCTACCAAGAAATTGTACAAATCTCCTGGGCAGCCAGCCCATCTCCCAGCGAAAAATGCACATTTTCTCCCAGCAGTTGAGCAGCCTCTTGCATGTGCAGTTCAGTCGATCGGTTCCCTCTAGGACTAAGAAAAATATACTTGCATGCACCGGTTTATTCTCCCAAGGCAGCATGCAAAGGCATCCCTTGATTCAAGGATCTAATTTTAGCAGTTGGAGGTTATGCGAGGATCACTTCAGAAACCTCCCACCAAGTGTTGATTTCCCTATATTTGTGGCATGACCATTAGAGATTCGATATTATCAAGACTCATCAATGGGATGCTATAGAGCTCATTCCTCACATCAACCTTGTAGCTCTGACATCCCACATCACTTCTAGGAGCTGTCGGCACATTCATCTTAGCTATTTTGGGGTAACCCCGCCTTCCATGCCTTATTTTCTTTATTTCTTTGAATGCTTGCTATCATTTACATGTATACTAGCTTGTCCTAGCACTATTTTAGTTTTCATTACTATCTCACTATTTTCTAATGCATGAAACTATTTTGCATGAACGGTTGTTGATTCGGTGTCTCACTTCATCCACATGCATGTTGATCTGCTTACTCAATCTTTCATTCAATGTTTGCAATGCATGATCAATCACTTCTGCTTTCACTTAGTGTCACCATGCATTCACTGCTAGATTTGGTTTCAATTGCCCGTCGGCGAGTCTGACCAACCTTGGTCCGAACTCTGCCTTCACTAAGACAACATTAAACAATTTTGGGAAGGAAGGCTCTGTCTTCCTCTCCATAAATGTACATTTTTACCTAAGAACTATCCACCAGGACTGTTTTGTGCATTTCTAAGGGAAAGTGGCTGCTGGCCCAGAAAATTGCACAATGCAATCACTGAGGCTTTAGCCATTACCAACTAAGAATACGCACTGCACAATTCCAATAGCCAACAGCCAAAATGGACTGTGCATTATACAATTCCAGCAGTCAGTCAGTCTCCCAGCATCCTAGACCATGCCTCGTACAATCTTGGTAGTCAATCTCCCAACTGAAATTGCACAACCTTCATGATCAATCACACAAGTATGTTGCAAGTCAGTTCTCAAGTTCATTTTGGTTTTGGACTAACCAATTTATTGCCATGAATGTTTCCATGTCTCCAGGTATTGCAAGTGTTCATATGCCTCTCAGTAGTGTAGGTACAATGGTTTCAAGAGGGCAAAGTCGAAGAGACCATTCAGACCACACTTAGGGATGTGGTCGATGAGGTGTCTATGAACTTGCCTACCCAAGAAGACATAAAGTTGTTCATAGACAAGAATGTCAAGATATAACAATGAAAACATCACAACGAGCAACATCATGAACAACATCTAAAGGTAGCATACCAAATGCAATGAATGCAAGAGGAAGGTTGTTGACAACACAAAGGCAAAACAAAGTTGTGAGCTCAAGAAGATCCACTGATGATGAAAGAAACTTTGGAGACTTAGGCTATGAGGTTATGATAGGACATGAAGATCATGTGAAGATAGAGAATGGAACAAAGAAGGAGTTGCATGTGATGTAGCAACAACTCAAGGAAGAACATGAAGTTGCACAGATAAACGAATGAGTTGCAGCAGGAATAAGAATAGGAGTGGGTGCAACATGCACTCACAGATGAAACTACACCTATACAAGCTATAGATCTATCCCAGTAGCTGACATGGACTAGACATGGTGAGCAATGTTGTTGATCACATGCAAGGGATTTAGCAGTATGCATGTCATTGTGTGCACGCATGCAATCCAACCCATTCAGTACACTCACCAAGGTGAAGATAAGAAGAATGTCCAACTGGAGCTGAACGTGTACTTCGGCAAGTTGATGCACATGACCACGAGCACAGACTTGAAGATCAGCATGGACACTATGCATCAGTGTGTTGTCGGTTCAACTGAACCCAAGAAGACCATGCACATGTTAGAAAACGATTTGGATGGAGTCATACCAATGCACCAAATGCAACAGAGGCAAGAGTTCGCTTCAGAAAGATATCACCATGGGGTGCATGCACACCATCACGGACAAACATGATTGGTATCAGCTCACCACCTTTGCCATCACAAGCATGTCAAAGAGTTGGTCTTCTCACAACGAATCAAGTGTCAGTGATGTCTTGCATGGCTTTCTTGAGCAATGTTGTCTCACATGAGTACATATGCATTGTAATGTAACATCATGTCAAGTGTAAGTCAAGTGTCAATAGTTGGATGTAATAGTCATTGAGTAGATGAAGAGTCATGATGGTAGATGAACTGTCACAAAGGGGAATGTCAAGGGTCACCCCACCCTTTGCAATAAATAGTTCCTCATAACGCATTGTAGAGTCTTTTGGTTAGCCAAGCTTCCAATAAGACTATCTTAGAGAGAGCTTGGGTAGTGTTGTAATGCGCCTTGGCTTCTCCACTGCACAAAGCTAGTACATATCTTTGGAGGAGAAGGTGGATGTGGTTGTAACGTTCCACTATTGGGACTAGTCGTTGGACATGGCTGTATTATATTACTGGAACTTACACTTAATTATGTAATAAGAGCCAACACATTTCATACATATGTCATATTGTATTCCAACTATCTTGTTTACTTTAAATGGTATATGTCTTTGTTTTCTTACGCATGCTTGCATGGACTATTTTCTATAAGTATGTATGAATCTTACTGAAATGTGTTGATTGGTTTAACCATCACTTTGGATTGTTAGCTAACTGCCTTTTCATCTTGTGATGTATCTTTGCTCATGTGTTCCCTTTCCATGAGCACTCATCTCAACCCACATGTGTTAGAACCTCTCATGCACCTTCCTTGAATCACTGCAGTTGTCACACCCTTGCTGCCAACAGAGTCATCTTACATGCCTCTATGTGAAATCACTGTCAAGTCACTATCGTATGACCCACTGGTGGGACTCCTACATTAAATGGTCTGAGGTCTAATTGGGACTTCTTACTAGGGAGATCCCCTTGACATGTTGGTGGGTCCAGCACCGTAAACATTTCTGGTGCTAGAAGGAGGGACAGATGACAAGATGTGTCCTCTCATCTGTTTTGAAACTTTGAATATCTTTCGTGGAATATTGCATATCTTTCATGGGTTCATGCACTCTTCTCCCTCTGCGATGTCTTTCAAATCATGAAGATGTCACCATCACAAAGGTAGTTTTTTTACCACTTTTCCACTTACATGTATGATGGTGAAGGTGAAGTGGCCTGGCTTGAGTACTTACATGACTTTATTTCCATGCTTCATGAGGAAGATGGGTTTTCTAATGAACAGGCCACCTTGCTGCTTGCATACACACTTCACGAATCTCCACTTCGATGGTTGTGTAGCCTACCAGCTGATAGCGTGCACTCACTTGAGCGCTTCTGTGATCTCATTGAAGACACTTTCTATCATTTAGATCCAGAACATCTTGACCGAAAAATGTCATAGCAATGGAAGGCTCTGCATGAATCGATTACAGATTTTTGGCAGTGCTTATGTGACTTGTAGTTTCAAGCTCCAACGAGCTAGATGAAATTTTCCTATCTTTGGTACCGATTTGAGTATTGCCTTAAGAAATATGCCTGTCCAAAGAAGAAGCCTGAAATCAAGCCTCACTCAACATTCTTCACTAATGGAGTTGCATAATCTCATGTGCATGTGGCCACTGTCTTGACTAACTTTTTGCCATCCCCTCATTCAACAGCTCCACCACTACTGAGTGATGTTGAGGATCATGATCACTCACTTGTTTCGCTTGCACATTCTCCCAACATCACTTCACTTAATTTTTGCGCAATGTTGGTAGTTAGTCCTTCGAGTTCCCATATGCATTTTTTTCCACGAACTCTGTCTTCGCACTAAGTTGTTCCTCCAGATGATACTTTCTTGTGTTCTTCCATTCCAGACTCTTCACTTGTTGTGAACAAGGAACAAGCCATGAACGGAGTTGGTGTTGCACAACCAACATGCAATGTCATTCATGAAGAGTATGAGTGGGATCTTAAGCATCAACACTCGAAAAAGGATGACTCCCTTCCATCTGAGCCTCCTCTCTTCTTTCTTAACATCTTTGGTGAACCTTCCATCCATGATTTTTCATGTGTGTCTTCATCCACGGATGCACCCATTATTGATCACTTGCAGGATAGACCAAATTTTGGTCCATCATTCGACAATGGAGAGGATAAGTTTTCATTAAAAATATGCTTGATATCTCATCTGTCTTTTCTGGAAACACAGAGGATGATTTTGTTAGTTTTTCATCTACCCCTCTATTTGATTCAGCTGATTATGGGGATGTCGATGAAATCATTGATTTTTCCAATCGTGGCTATCGTGATCCATTTACTCCCATATTTAATCACAATAATGAATTTATCGTAGTTGATCTTTCGAAGCCACTGGTTTATGATGATCTATAGGATGACGAAGTTGAAACACCCAAGACTATCGACGGACTTCAGCCAGAGTTGACGGTTATGTCAAGCCCTCACTCTCTTGGGGTTATTCTCTCTTCCGATCATGAAACCATTCAATCACCCAAGGCTCTTCATCACTCATCTATATGCATTGAAGATCCATCTCACACAAAGATCATGCTTCCTCCACTCGAACTGCACGATCCCATTGCTCGTGCATTGGAGGAATCTTACATTGCAAGAACTTGTGTGTGACACAAGTTACCTTTGTTTCTTTCATCTGCTTGCATGTCACAATCAAGAGTTTTCCTATGCTTCAAAGTTGCATGCAGTATCACACAGCACTATGATAAGTCCATGAAATGCTTGTCATGCACCTGGACTCACTTATTTCATGTGGACACTTTGAAACAAGAAGTGTGGTTGTCTTCATTGTTATATCTTTCTTGTTTGCCGGTTTGCACAGCTGGGTTTCTTGCAGACCAAGCCTTCACCAACATGGGTCAACCAATGTGCTGGTAGTTGCATTGGAAATATCACTTCACATGATCAAGCACATGCACCATTAGTGTAGGAGTAGTAGTGTTTTCTTTCAGTTGTTTGCTTACATGCTTTTTTGCTTATACACTTTGCTTGTTTGTTTGTTTTCCTACTTGTTTTCTTACTCGCTTTTCTTTCACATTCACTTCTACTCTGGCTTTCCTTTGTTGTTTGTTTGTTAGTTCACTTGTTTCATTTGTAGGTTAGTTTTGCATGAAACCATGTATGAATCTTGAAGCACATTGGGTGAAGTATAAGAGGGCTTGTAAAACTATCACTACATGGTTATCTATCATCTTGCCTCTATACGAATAACTTGTTACTTTTAGTCCATGATACATCGAAGGAAAATATGTATTGTTCAAAGTGAACCTTGGTGAAAATACAATGCTTGCGCGCTAACTAGTGCCACCTTCTCTAGTAGGTTGTTTTTGGGTTAACCATTGTCATCTCAGTCAAGTAGAGTAAGGTGAGGGGGAAAACCTTAACAGGCATGTCAAAGCAATAATAAAATGCTTCTCTTCTAGAACAACCTCTTCTACTCTCAATAAGTCAGGATCCCTCTTCCACCTATAAAATGAATAAGTACAATCCATAATTACAAAAAATGATAAAAAAAAAGTGAAAATTGTTTGAAAAAATGAAAAATGAATATGACGAAAGAATAGAAAAGCTTCCTGCACAGAGAGGTGATGCAAGTAACTCTGTTGGGGTACTGACAAGGCTCGCTAGTAGTAGAGCCATGTTTTTTTTCCTATGTGACTCCACTGGGGTATTGTCTAGGCCTGCTGGTAGTTGAGCAACACTAGAGATGAAACTAAGAATCTAACGACTATAATTTTTGTGCATCAATATACCCCACAACCCCAATAAAACCAACTGTGTTTCATTGGCTTGGAATGTGTGTCAATAAACCAAGAGATTTGCAGATACTACATTTTACAATCAAGCTAGTGTGAAACCAAGATGAGCTGAGAACTGAACAATACTTCTAGAGGTGTTAGAATTTCTTTTCAAAAACAAGGTCCATTCAGAGAGTTGGAGTTCTACCTGTGTGTCGCCAAGTGTTGTAGCGGCAACAACCACCCTACAAAATTTTGCCTTAGCTTTGTTTTGGAGCCTCCCTACCAACTTTTCATAGTAGCTTATCTTGCTTCGCAAAGTTCACAAGCTTCAGTGTTTTGCTTGCACAAAGGCATCCTATCGATCACAACTTGATGCACTCCCCTCACAGGCTAATCACTCAAACTTGACCCAGCTATATGTTGAGCAGCTCCCCCAAGAAATTGTGCATTTCTGGAGGGAAACTAGCTTTCTCTCTAGAGATTGCGCAATCCTATATGGCAGCCTGCTAGGCTCAAGAATTGCGCAATTCTACCTATCAACACTCACAGTGAAAATTGCCCAATTTTCCCCAACAGGGTTACTTAACCCAAAATTTGCGCAAATCTGGGTAGCAGTTAGCCGCTTTACCTAGAAATTGTGCAAATCTCCTAGGAAGCCAGCCCAACTCCCAGCTAGAAATGCGCATTTCCTCCCAGCATTTGAGTAGCCTCTTGCATGTGCATCTAAGTTGATCGGTTCCCTCCGGGACTGAGAAAAACAAACATGCATGCATGGGTTACTTCTCCTCAGGCAGCATGCAAAGACATCCCTTGATTCAAGGATCTACTTTTAGCAGTTAGAGGTTACATGCAAGGATCACTTCAGAAACCTCCCACCAAGTGTTGCTTTCCATAGATTTTTGGCATCCGCGTTAGAGTTTCGATGTTATCAAACTCATCAATTGTACACTACAAAGCTCATTCCTCACATCAACCTTGTAGCCTTGACATCCCACATCACTTCGAGGAGATTTCAGCACATTCAGCTCAAATTTTTTAGGGTAAGCCCATCTTCCATCCCTTGTGTTGCATTTCTTTTGTTTTTTGTGTATTCACTTGTGTGAGTGTTGTTTGCTTGATTTCTTTGAATGCTTGTTGTCATTTACATGTATACTAGCTTTTCATAGAATTGTTTCATTTTTCGTTGCTATCCCACTATTGCCACATGCATGAAACTATTTTGCATGAACATTCATCGATTCAGTGACTCACTTCACCCATATGCATGGTTGTCTGTATACTGAATCTTTCATTCAATGTTTGCATGCACAATCAATTACTTATGCTTTTACTTAGTGTCTCCATGCATTCACTCTCATATTTTCTTTTAGTTACCCATCGACGAGAAGGAAGGCTCTGCCTTCCTCTCCATAAATGCACATTTTTTCCCAGGTAATGTCCTCCGGGACTATTTTGCGCATTTCTGAGGGACAGTGACTACTGGCCCAGAAAATTGTGCGATGAAGTCATTGATCCTTTAGCTATTTCCAACTAAGATTGTGCATTGTGCAATTCTAATAGCCAACATCTAGACTATACTATGCATTGCATAGTTCCAACAGTCAGTCAGTCTCCCAGTAGTACAGACTATGCCTTGCACAGTCTTGGCAGTTAGTCTCCCGACCTCTCGGTCGAAATTGCACAGCCTTCAGGATCAGTCACACAGATATGTTGCAAGTCATTTCTCAAGTTCATTTTCATTTTCAACTAACATATTTCTTGCCATGACTGTTTCCATGTCTCCAAGTATTGCAGGTGTTCATCTGCCTCTTAGCGATGCAAGTACAAGGTTTCAAGAGAGAATAGTCAAAGACACCATTCAAAACACACTTGGGGATGCGGTTGATCAAGTGTCATGAACTTGCTTGCCCACGAAGATATCAAGTTGTTCGTAGAAAAGGACATCAAGATATGATAGCAGTAGGATCACAATGAGCAGCATCATGAACAATAGCTGAAGGTAGCATACTGAATGCAACGAATGCAAGAGGAAGGTTGTTGACAACACAGAGGCAAAACAAATTTGCGAGCTCAAGCAGAACCAATAATGATGAAAGAAACTTTGGAGACTTAGGATATGAGGTGACGACGTGACATGAAGATTGCATGAAGACAGAGAATTGAACAAAGAAGGAGTTTCATGTGCCGAAGCAGCCACTCAAGGAAGAGCATGAAGCTGCATACACAAACAAATTAGTGGTAGCAGGAACAGGAACAACAGTGGGTGCAACATGCACTCATAGATGAAACTATGCTCATACAAGTTATAGATCTATCCTAGCAGTTGGCATGGAGCGGACATAGTGAGCAGTGTTGTTGATCACAGTCAATGGATTCAGCAGCATGCATGTCATTTTGCACACGCATGTGATACAACCCATTCAACACACTCACCAAGGCAAAGACAAGTAGCAACTCCAACTAGAGCTGAACTTGTACCTCGACATGTTAATGTGCGTAACCACTAGCACACACTTGAAGATCATCATAGACATTATGCATCAGTGTGTTGTCAGCTCAGTTGTACCCAAGAAGACCATGTGCATGTTAGAAGATGAGTTGGATGAAATATACATACAAATGCACCGAATGCAATGGAGGCAAGAGTTCACTTCAGCAAGATGTCATAATGGGGTGCATGCACACCATCGTAGATGACCAAGCTTGCCATTATCTCATCACCTTTTCCATCAAAAGCATGTCAAATAGTTATTCTCATCAAAATGGACTGAGTGTTAGTGATGTCTTTTATGGCTTTCTCAAGCCATGTTGTCTCACATGAGTACATGTGCATTGTAATGTAATGTCATGTCAAGCGTAAGTGAAGTGTCAATAGTTGGATGTAACAGTCATAGAGTAGATGAAGAGTCATGAGGGTAGATGAATTGTCACAAAGGGGAATGTCAAGGATCACCGCACCCTTTGTTATAAATAGAACCTCATAACTCATTATAAAGGCTTTTGGTCATCCAAGCTTCCGATAAGACTATCTTGGAGAGAGCTTGGACAGTACTGTAAGGCACCTTGGCTTCTCCACTACACGGAGCTAGTACATCTCTTTGGAGGAGTAGGCAAATGTCACTTTAATGTTCCATTATTGGGACTAGTGGTTGGACATGGATGTATTGTAGGACTGGAACTTACACTTCTTTATATAATAAGAGCCAGCACGTTTCATGTTATGTCATTGTATTCTAGCTATCTTGTTTACTCTAAATGGTATATGTATATGTTTTCTTATGCATGGATGTATGGAATATTCTGTATAAGAATGTATGAAACTTACTGAAATGTGTTGATTGGTTTAACCATCAATTTGGATTGTTAGCTAACTGGCTTTCCAACTTGTCATGTATCTTCGCTCATGTGTTCCTTTCCCATTCAAGTACTATTACACATTGCAAAGGGGCACACTCATCTCAGCCCACATGTGTTAGAACCTTTCATGCACCTTCCTTGACTCATTGCAGCTATCACACCCTTGCTACCAACAGAGTCATCTTACTTGCCTCTCTACGAAATCGCGGTCAAGGCATTATCGTACGACCCACTGTTGGGACTTCTACACCAAATGGTATGAGGTATAATTGGGAATTCTTATCGGGGAGATCCCCTTGACATGTTGGCGGGTCCAACACCATCAACACTATCATAGTTTGTAGGCGCTTATGCAACTGCAACAATTAATAAGGTAGCAGAAATTCAACTTTTTCTTAAAGAAAAAGAAGAAAGAGTTCAGCTATTGGAACAATAACTAGAACAAGAAAGACAATGCACCAATAGGAAAGCATAGATGCAAATGGCATAACTTCAAAAATATTTAGATAAAATGAGATTACAGCATCAGACATACATCGTAGAGAAAGACCCTCATATTCATCAAATGTAGACTGTAATGAATAAACTCATAGACCACCCTCAAATAGAAGAATTAATTAAAGATACACTCGAACTAAACTCTTTGTTGTCACATCAACAAGAAATATTCTACCAAAAAATCTCATTGATCATCATTATTGTGAAAAAACTGATAGATTAACCAACCAAGTGGTTGATCAGAGATTAGAATATGAAGAGATCTATAAGAAGATTTCAAAGTTTATTTCTTGGAAGGAATATGAAGAAGGTAGAAAATCTAATCGGTCCACAAGGATATTTTATTTGGAGATTGGGACATACAGTTAAATCAAGAAGAAAGGGTAGCATCAAGAGTATCTAGTACAACAAACAATATAATTTAGGTTGTGAGCAAAAATATTCATACTACCATTCTCATCAAAGAATGCAGACCAGAAGCTCTCCCAGACATCAAACAATTAGAGAAACAGTGGAAAGAGGCCACCAAAATGAAAGTTGAGGCAATCAAACAACTGTCCAAGGTTGACTAGGAAACCTACTTGCAGTTTCTGGTGAAACCACACAGTCAATGGATGACTCTATGATGTCTAACCAATTCTACTCAAAATATGGTGCCACCGCTCACTAATGTTGTATTTACGGGACAATTAATATCTAGAATTGGCCAGCCACCCCAGGTGAAGCCAATGATAGATATATGTGAACTCAATGACTGAATGGCTAACTAGAACCTTTCAATTTGAAGAAGCTTGTCATCATTTTATTTTCTATTTTAGTTTTTTATTTTACTTATTCTGAGGAAGTTTGTTTGAAACATCCTCACCTTTTTATGTAATAATCTATTTTTGATACATAATTTGTATTATTTAAACCCCTCCCATGCATTTAGAGAAGGGTCTAGAATTTTATCAAAAACAGTTTGCAAAGACTTATACTTCTCTCCTTTTGTGACTGTCTTGATAAGATAATTGGAAGAAGATCTTGATTTACTTAGAGATTGAAGCATACTCTACTGAATTTGCATTGTTGTGCTCTTAGAGTATATTTAGTTTAAAGGAATAAGATCAATATTTCTCACTTCATGAGTAGAACCTCTCATATCTAGTACTTCTATCTTTATGATTGTGTTTTGTTTATGAATAAGCAGTAATCCTTTTTATATTGTGTTATGTATGAAATTTGAGCTATAGTTTAACATTATTGCACTCTTGTAAAATGTTTTAGTTGTAATTCCTTATTGAGTACATGAGAAATCGATATATGGGATATTGTTTACACAATTGTTTTTCCTAAATATTTAGTCAAAATAATTATCATTAACAATTTCATCTCTTATAGCAATTGAATGATATTTATTACCTCTTACTCTAAGATATCTTTGTAGGTCACATGATTTAAGTTATTCCCGAGTATATATTAAGATAAGTGCTAGAATAGATAGTTGCATGTGTTTTTTGTTTAAATTAGATAATTTTTAGTTAAGTCATTTCCTAGTATACCTTATATCAGACCAAGATCATCATCATATCAATTCATGCTAGGAAACTAGTCCCATTATCGTTCGTCGAAGCCACCATACCAAACGGAAAAGGAGTTGCTTCCAAGATCCAGACCGAGTGGTTATCCCCCAGGTTGTTGCAATGCAATTCTAGGGCTTCAACAAGTCCCACCTAGTTTTTGAGCCCAAGACCTGGAAAATAACATGCAATAGGTAGTCAGAATATAAGTTTCCACTATCTCCATAACTAAATTCTTGTTGGGTATTTGGGTAAGAGATACTACTAGGTCCTCGATGAGATCTGAGAATTTTACCCTTCTAGAATTGAATGAGTAAAATATCATGATATGGTTTTGTAATGTGTAGTCTTAGCTCCACCATGACTGACTTGGGCATGAGATTACAAGATGTTCCTGAATCTAACATGTAGTTGTGAAGAAGCTTAGTATTGACATTAAGGGTGATGTAAAATGGTAGGTTATCATCGTCTTAATATTATACATGTGGTCCACACTTTACGGTGGGATGATCTTCTTGAATTCTCAAAGTATCGTTATGAAAAAATGCTTCAGCAAGATTTGTAGTACACCTAGGGGGAATAATATGGGGTACAAAGGGAGGTTTCCAAGAGAATAATATGATGTAATGATTAAGGATGATAAATAAATGGGTTATAGTTTATAAATAGAGTGGTTAACCTACATTATGCAAGGGACTACAAGTAGTTAAGAAATAATGTGATAAGCACATGGTATTGGATGTATGGTATTTAGAGACCCATGGTATTATATGTATGAAGCCTATATAGTGGCTAGAGAACCCCCATTGAGAGATGTCAAGTATTGTTGTATTGAAAAGCATATTGCCTATGGAGTGATCTCCTTCCTTAAGGAGTAGTTGTATGGTGTTACACTACCTCAAGGGTTTTGATATTAATAAGGATTTGAAGTCTTATCATCTATTGTCTTATTTCTTGGGCATATTTTCCATTGTTATATATTTGTAGGTTATATCTACTTCAAGTGGTAAAGGGGATGGAACGTAGTATACCTATGGGGGATAATATGGGGTACAGAGGGAGGTTCCCAAGAGAATAATGTAATGAATAATGTAAGGATGATAAATAAATGGGCCATAATTAATAAATAAAATGGTTAACCCACATTATGCAAGGGACCACAAGTAGTTAGGAAATAATGTGATAAGCCCATGGTATTAGATGTATGGTATTTAGAGACACATGGTAATTACCCATGGTATTGTATGTATGAAGCCTATATAGAGGCTAGAGACTCCCCATTGAGGGATGTCTAGTAATATTGTATTGACAAGCATATGGCTTTGGGAGTGAACTCCTTGCTTAAGGACTAATTGTATGGTGTTACCCTACCTCAAGGTTTTTTCTGAATATATGAATAAAGAAGAATTTTCATTCTAGTAATCTCTTGTATTGAATCTTGGGTTATTTTATCAAAGAATTTATTTGTAGTCTAGATCTACTACAGGATTTATAATATTTCATATGTGGGGCTGATATATTGGATTCTGAGCTAAATCTAGTTAAGGTACCAAGACCTTTATCTTACTTAGTTCCTATTCCAAGTTAAAAAGCATAATTTTGTTTCTTTCAACTTCTTTGATTAGTTGAATTCATGGTTGGGATAGAATGAGATCCTATGATTTATTCATTTTCTGACTAAGTTCTAGATTAGAATCCTAATTTGTTTTCCCTTTTCATTGTCAGGGCCCTTCTGTTTTCTTGAAATTCTTATGAGGCATCTGATTTGCGTCAAGGGTGAGCTCTGAATCAATTAAAGGGATGGGATTTTTGGTCATGTTGTAGCTACTATAGCACCCTCCAAAATTCTGGATTGCACCCAAATGATAGAGCCTTCCTTGGTATTTTCCTTATTCTTGCAAACACTAAATCTCATTTCATGAGCTTTCTCAAAATTCTTTGGCCCCTTTTGCATGTTCAATTAAATGTCATCTTTTCGCATGTTTGATTGTTGTACAATGTTTACAAGCATTTTCTAATGGTTACGAAGGTCGTTCTTTGAAATATATGACTTTTCTTAACCATGTAAACATGTTTCACATCCATACACAAATGTTTGAGCATTGTCGCACAAGTCTCATCACAATCATCCTAAATCCTATCTTCACTGTCACACTTGTTGTATCTGGTCATGAGGAAGTCACATTTTGGGGAATTCTTTGTTCACATGTTCTGATGATCTATTGTCATTTTGTAAAAATATGTTAGGTGTTTAATCATAGTCAAGGTCTATCATAGTTCATCATCCATCCTACACTTTTCCATTTTCAAAAAATATTCCCGACTGGGAAACATAACTTCATGGGCCCCCGAATGAACTGTGACTACGCAGCCTTAGCCCTCTAGGATGTGATCCTTCTTCCTCAAACTATGCAGTGTGCAGTCTCTTTCGTCAAGGGCTATTTCTCTGCTTAATTCTTGATTCCATCTCCCGATCTTGACCTCCATAATTATGTATATGTATCTCCCAATCCTCCTTGAACTGTGCACTTCACATCTTCAACCCTCAAACCTTTTCCTTGCCTACTAGAACTGAGCAATGTGTAGAAACCCAACCTCCCTTGGCCTCCAAAACTATGCATTCTATAGTCTCAGAGACCAAGCTCTCCCCTTGTCTATTGGAATTGTGTAATACACAGTCACTGGGCCCCTTTCCCCAGTCTATGACTTGTCTCGAGCTCAATTTATGGATAAGAACGCATCATCTTAGACTAAGGGGTTTTCGGATTGATGTCATCCCTTCATGAGTGAATTGTAGGAACAGGTACACTATCAAGTCATGGAAATATGATGGAGAAGGAGAATAAGGAGGAAATCATTCCTAAAGACTCTCTTTCAACTGAACTCATAAGTATATCTATCAAGAGGAAGAAAAGGGACAGAAGTTTGCAACTACTACCATCCAAGACTTAAGATCATTGAAGACACTATATCATGAGGTCATGTGTAGGAGAAGAGAAAAAATATCCAAGAAGACATCCAAAACTCAGCAGCAATAATGAATTAACATTGCCACATCATTAAGCAGTCCATGTTAGAAGTGTCATGTCATTTCATGTCATAAGTGATCATATGTCTGATCACTATTATGGACCATGTATATTGTATTCAAATTTATTATAAAGTGGATATGCAAAGGACACACATGAATATGAACAGTCATGTAAGTTGAAATTAATAGGAAGTTGAACAATCATGAGTAGTCAAAGAGTCACAAGGGGGACCCATCACCCCTTGGTTATATATACACCCTCATTTTATGAGCAAAGGAATTTTCTCCTTTGCTCCTCCTACAAGGCATTAGAGAGATCAGCTAACTCTTTGAGGAGAAAGGATTTGTTCCAATGTCCCACTATTGGGGCTAGTGATGTACAGTTTAAACATGTGTCTTGGAACTTTTGCTTAATAATAGAAACCTTTTAAGGCCAACACATTCTTCATGCATGGACTATGGATGTTTGTAAGATTATTTTGTGGATGTTTGTATTTCATGTTTGCTTTCACATGTACTAAGATAGTTGAATTATTTTAGTTATTTTAGTTCTTATCTTATTGAGAATGTGTTGTAATGGTTGTTATGGATGTCCCATCCTTGTGGACTATTTCGTGGGATACTAGACATATCTTTCATTGTTGGTAGGTTATAATGACTGTCACATCTGCTTTGGATTTTTCTGCTATATGTTAGACAAACCCTTCTAGTTCATGTGTGTCTCTTCCTGGGTGGGCCTATTACCTCTCACTTAGAAGCTCACTTCTCTTTCCCCTTTGCAATAGGATAACCTAGGCATAGTTTCAACTACACACTCACTACGAACACCTCCCTTGTTTTTCAAAGACACCATTGCATCAATCTCTTATGATGACATTTACAGCCAAGGAAAATCTTTAAGGATTTGGCAATTGGGCCTTTATACTGGATGGCACTCCTATACCAAATGCTGTGAGGTATAATTGGGACTTCATATCAGGGAGATCCCCTAAATGTTGGAGGGTTGAGCACCATTAATATTTCTGGTGCTAGAATGAGGACTACCAATATTTTATGGTTGATAGACCCACCACCCCCATCATTCCATCTTTTGGTCAAGGCATCAATGTAATTTCACCTCCCCTATTCATACTTCTAAAGTTTGTGACTCTTCTAAGCCTAAGCCTGAAAGTGAAATTCAGTATGATTAGCTTCCAACCATTCACCCTATAACCCATCAATTTAAAAACGTTGTTGGATTGATTCTGGGAGTAATTAGTCTTCCATATTATCCAAAGAAGAACAAGACCACCTCCACAAGGATAGTAGTTTGAACTCTTGAATAAGTATTTCTTTCCACTCTTTAAGACTTTGCAGATTATGTGGAAAATCAAGAAGAGCCTCCACTCTTTCACGGTGGTGATGAAGACAACATTCCACTCTTAGGCACAACTTTCTGTGGGACAGGTAGAGAAGAAGAAGAACCATTAGATTCTGATAAAGAGGAGAAGCACAACGAAGAACAAGACATGGCGGATCAAAATCTAGACTGGATGACTCAGGGCCCACTTGCACTTTTGGGTGTCCTTCATAAGATTCCAAGGAATTTGGAGAATCTCTTATCGAAGTATGACACTAATAAGACAGTGAAGGTTGAAAACCACAGGGACAATTTTTACCTACATCTGCAAACACTTGAGCTACATTACGATATGTTACATGAAAATTTTTTCCATGTACCTTGGATGGTAAAATAGTTGTATGGTATCACAACCTTCCTCCAAACTCCATCCAGAATTAGAGGGAGTTCAAGAAGATCTTTCTCTAAAAAATCTATTGATGATAAGACCCCTACCATGTTATCATAAGAAATGGGTAGTCTTGAGATGGAGAAAAAGGAAAAAAGTGAAATATTTCAAGCAGAGGTTCAATCAAATCTTGAACAAATATTTGGAAAATAGAAAACCTCATGACTCAATCACCATAGATTACTACACTTCTGCCTTGCCAACAAGTATTTCACAGTTTGTGAAGCGAATTGTCAAATAGACATTGACAGAAAATTATGAAGATGCTATAAATGTTGAGAAGGACATGCTATTGGAGTCATCTGAGATGATGAAACAACAAAAGGCTCTAGGGACATGGGTAAGATGCCTCGGGTCTCTATGAGTAGGGATAAAGAGAAAGAATCAATTGATCTTGAAAGCCTAACTTGTCTCATTAACTCTCTAACCACTGAAATGGAAGAACTCCAAAAGAGGACAACCAAGACCACCGTGAGTAGAAAGCCTCACAAATATAACCCATTTGAAAGGATTGTAGCTTCTATCAGTGGCAATAACTAGCTAACAAAGTTTTTGCAGAGTTCCAATGCTATCTTGAACTTTGAGAAGAGGGGCACAGATCAATATTGCATGTTTCACGAAGTGCGTCATTAAGAAAATACGTGACCACAATGGAACCAAGTCGTGAGCATGATGGTTGCACAACTTATTGATTCAGTCATGGCTAAAGAGTAGACATACCTTTATGAAGGAAAGGAATAATCTATTGTAGCCGATGAAGCTCCAAGTTTTGGGCATGTAGTGAACATGTTTAACTGTATCCAAACAACCCAAAAGAGTATTTTCAATAAGAAGCCTCTAAGTGATGGTCTAGACTAGAAGAAAAGCAACTGGTACAACCTAATAAGCCAATGGCCGACCACCAAAATTGAGTTTTCAAAGTAGAAATACAAAGAAAATCTATTAAGGAAAATCAACCAACCAACTAAATTAACACAGATCACTTAAAGAAATTCTAAGAAAGCAGTCTCAACTAAAAGTGTTTCCGATAGAATTAAGGATAGAACCATCCCTCCTGAAACCACAAGCCAAGTTCCATCCCTGGACACCTTGGTCAGTCTTCCTACTATGGATTATAACATTTTTCATGATATGAAGAAGGTTGGTGTAAACATATCCATGTTGTAACTAACAAAGATCATGATCTAGCAGGAAATCCTTCTACGGGCACTTGGGCAAACCGCTACAAGTAACGCTACCTCTTCAGATAAGGGATCTAGAAAGTATATAGATACTCTCGCATCTATACTTAATGCATTTATGATGGGTGAAAACAAACTCTTCCTACCATTCTTGTTAACTTTCAAAATCTTCAATTTCAATGTACACAATTTCTTGGTTAATTCTGGTGCAGCAGTGAACGTCTTGCCATTACCTATTCGCAAGAAAATCAATGCTAAATTAGAAAATACATATGCATAAATTATTCATCTTGATAGGACTCATTTCTAGGTAATTGTTAAACTTAGAGATGTCATCATCTGCTTATCATCTGATGAACAAGTCCTCCAATGCATCAACATAGTGATTGTGGAAATTCTGGAAGCATACAATGTTTTTCTGAGCAAAGACTAGTCTAGCAAGATACAAGGGTACTTTGCTACAAACTGGTCACACATATGGCTTCCATATAGTGGAAGAAATAATTAAATCTGGGTAGAATCAAAGAGAGATATGAAACACAATGTCACTCCTTTGAATGGGCACAACGAGCCAATGAATTTTGCAAAATTACTTCTTGGAAATTACTTTCTTTAAACTCAATTGGAGTGTTATCTTTCACGGCCATCTGCAGTTCCACTAGACACACACTTGGATCTCCTCCCTTGTCCAGCTAGTGATAATGAACTCTGTATATTTAGTAGTAGTAGTAGTACTAGTGCAGTTCATAGTCCCTGTACATATGATGTTTGGATTATGTATTTTGATGGTTCCAAACCGCAGGAGGGCTCTAGAGATGGTTATGTTTTAATAAACCCACTACAGAGAGGATTTGATCTCTAGCCACTTGGAATTCAAGTGCACAAATAACATTGCAGAGTACGAAGCACTCATCTTGGGCTTGTGAAAAGTCGTTGACCTCAATGTTGTCATCCTAAAAGTGGTAGGTGACTCAAAAATTATGGTGTGATAGGTACGTAACACCATACATTGTGTGTCACCTCATCTTAAAAGTTATCAACAAGAGGTAAGGTGACTTATGTCAAATTTACAATATTTTAATATTATTTGTTTTCCAAGAATGTGTAATGCAGTTGTGGATGCATTAGCAAATGCTTCTGCTAGGATGTCACCATTGAGGGACCATTTTTCTATTGAAATTATTTATAAAACTTCCATCCCAGATAATAACACTAATTTACACGTTTCTGATGAAAACCATCAAACACTATATTTTATGGTGAACGCTGATGGGTTCAAAGATGCAGTGATCGATGAGGATGAGCACGAAAAGTCATTACAAGATGCAACTAATGCAAGTAAAAGGGACCTCATCCCCAAGGGTGTGATATCATTAGGAAAATATGTATGATATGTAGAACTATTTCAAGGGACCCGCTAATGCCAAGACCCACAGTTCCACTCTCTCACATCAACAGATCAGCTTGGGAACTAATAAGGATCTGAAATATGTCAATCTTAGTACTTGTTGCACATCAAAAGAATGGTAAGAATTCATCCACCTATTTAGGCAGTACTGTGATGTCTTCGTGTGGATGTACGATGAACTCAAGACATATGACATGTGAATCATCTAGCATGTGATACCAATCAAGGAAGAGGCCAAGCCATTTTAACGGAAGCTAAGGAAAGTACATCCAATGCTTGATCCTATCATACAAAATGAATTGAGAAAATTAATGGATGGTCAGATCATATACAGAGTGTGACACTCAACATGAGTGTCAAATCTAGTCCCTGTAGGGAAGAACTTCGGGGAGATCTGCCTGTGTGTAGATTTTTGGAATCTCAACCTTACCTCAGACAAAGAAAACTACCTCGTGTCATGAATGGAGAAAATACTAAAAACAATAACACGGTCTGAAATGTTCTCTGTTGGAAATAATACTAAGAGGGGGGGGTGAATCAGTATTATCACATCAATAAAAAAATTCATTTCCATATTCAGATTCATATATGCTACTTCCACAACTTCTTATGATTCAGTTAGTTGATCCTTAATGAGTGCATTAGAACATTATCAACCATATTAATAGTAAACAGGTGCAGTAACATAGAATAGATCATCACACATAAGGCACACACATGAACACCATGATATAAGGTGGAAACCCAATGCGGGAGAAAACCACCTGCTGCAAGTCATCTCAATCTTCTTCTTAATAAGAAAATCCTTTTACAATATTTTGTACTGGTGTAGCCTTATACTACTACGGGAGCTACAACCCCCTTTGCTCTTGTACTAGCCGATCCATTTACTAGTACGTAGGCTACTACCTGCTACAATGCTCCAAAGATTTCCTTTAGCTCTTGCACTAGCTTAGATACTAGTACGTAGGTGCTGACCTACAATCTTCTCTCCTCCAGGTACCACGTTTCATCAATTTTCATACTGGATACACTGAAGCACAACACATAAACTGAAAGGCCACGTTTCATCCAATTTTCATACTGGACCCAATAACCACATTGAAGCTCATAATCAAACAACCTTCTGAATTACCCAAGCACTAGATCAATATATATACAAGTGAGTCATCAACCAGATCTAGTCGACCAGATCACATAAAGATGAGCTATTAAGAACCTGATCCATTCATCCATCAATATTTAATCAATCACCTCTCAGACTGCTGTTACTAGAACATGATATCAGACATCAGACATTACTTCAAAATCCAGATCACAGCAATGATGAACAAGCACAGCTAAATAGATCTCAAGAGAGGTACGCAGCTTCACCCATATAACAGCTGCGTGTAAGTACGCATTGTATCCAACTTCATCCCTGCGTACGTGCGCACTGTGTCTCACAGTCTTCCTGCGTACGTGCGCTCTGTGTCCAATGAGCTTCCTGCGCCCCTCCGCATCTTTAGCGCTTCTGGTCCTGCGTATCTGCTCACCTGCAATGCTTCTGTGCCTGCGTATCTCCGCACTTTTCTTTCACTGGACCTGCGTACCTCCGGGTATAGATAATTTTGAGACTTCAAGAACAACCCAGAAAGTCAGATCTACAGATCTGAACATGCACCGAAGAGATCTCAATCCATCAGTAGATTCGCCTTATTTAGATCTAAACATCTCTCATAACCCATTACTAGAACTTCAGATCTAGCTTCTTAAGATATTCAACCCAAAACACATCCCTAAGCCAAATGATCTCCTCTTCTTTATACAGGCAAGCTCATCCTTAAATCAAGGATCATGGAGCTCAATAATAATAATAAAATAAACAACACCACGGGCCAAAACCATGATAACACAATACCGTCGGCTAAATACCAAGGGTAAAACATAAGGAACCCCACATGTGCGCGTTTTACTGCCTTGGAGTGTGTGCACTGGGGGTACGCACCCCATGAACTGGATAACTGTGGGTATGTACGCACTTTATGTAACACTTACCTGCGTGTACGCACCTTATGTAAGCTGTACCTGCATACCTCTTATTTTCTCCAATATTTGATAGCTGATCATCAATCTCTGCTACTGTCCTGTTGTACAGTGATCCATCACCTGAATAGGTTGCCATCAAGGACAACACTTTAGCCATAATGCCAACACTTTATTCATATCCCCTAGTCACATGTTCAACAAAAGTTGTGATTGGGAACCTAGGGGGAAGGTGTTATTAGGCCTTCAACCATCAACTGTCAACCCTTTGGATTTTGACGATTGGGAGACTGCAATGGAATCTGTATGGTAGAAAATCCATATGCAAACATAATTGACACTACATATGACTTAACCAAAAGTTTAGGTGTCATCAACTGATGGGATTAGGTGTCAAGCATCAATTTTTCATTATTTTTTGGGTGATGGAATTATAGCCATCATGATTTCCTCCTAATACCAATGATTCCTAATGCAGTGTTGGACATGGAATTCTCATATGGCAAACCTAGTGATGTGGCATGTCGATGTAGAGTTGACATCACATATTGATGTGGAGTTGATGTTGCGTGCGCACGTGGTAAGTGACATATTACAATTTAGGTCCTTGATAACATGGAATGTTGATGTGGTAATTCTACATGGTAGGATGACATAGATCAAAGGATGTAGCAACGCCATGGTTGTAGCCAGGTGGTAATCAAAGTGAAGATGACATTGATATCAAAGGTCAAGATGTCAAGTATTGGGCATTAAGTGATATTGGATCCTCAAGAGTCCTTGATACTAATAGATATTGACAAGCACAACAATTGACGAGAATATATTCATTAGTTGCAGTCCATTCATCAGGTCATCAAATTTTTGTGAGAGAATTTTCCCCAAGCATTGGCAGTGGGTTGGTGGACCACTTAACTCGGAGATGAAACATAAGTTAATGGAGGAGTGAATATGAGGGACTAAATGGGTTTTTAGTTGGCTATTGACCCCCACCTGATACTAATTGAACCCAAAACTCATCAGTTATTGAGGAATGGTCTTCTTGTTTGTTGATGGTGGCATAACAGAGGCTTGTCTTTTTTATTTTCAAGTATTGGGAGGTTGGAATGATTTTTGATAGGTCCCTATAATACTAGTGTATTCCCTTATTATTATTGTCATTGTAACCCCTTATTGTTATTGTTGTGCCCATGTTGTCTCCATATTGTTATTATTGTGCCCCATATAAGCCCACTATTGTTATTTTTGTGCCCTCACATTATTATTGTTATGTTAACTATGATTATATTGTGACCCCTTAGACTCTTATATATAGAAAGGTGGTCTTGTCATTTGTATCATCCAAGAATTGTTCATTTGTGTAATGTAAAGGAGGCTTCCCCCTCGAAGAGGCTACTTTTGAAGTCATTGATCTATCTCATTCTTCTATTTTGTGAGCTGGTTGCATAAAAATTGGTATCAGAGCTTTGGATTCTAGGGTTTTGCTGCTTCAAACAGGTCATCATGGAATGTTCGCTATAGATTTTTTTCTACAAAGCTTTCGAAGCTAAAATTAAAACCCATTTGAGCTGAAATCGTGATGAATCGTGGAACCGTATTTCATATATTGTCTCACTATATTTGTGGAGATATGAACTGAGGAAGTTAGGTTTTTTGCAGGCTCCCGAATTTTATCGCAAACATGCCACCTTGGGAAAATCACTATAACTTTTTCTCTAAGAATTAGATTGAAATTTCATACATAGTTACAGAAAGAGAAAAAGCTTTAGTTCTCTATGTATAGTTTGTAGATCCAAAAGTTGAAACAGTGACACGTGGCACTTCATACAAGTTTTCTCTACTGAATCAGTCTATAATCAGGTCATCGTGGGAGATTTGAGATAATTATTTCTTAGAGAATCCAATTTGGATAAGACTTGTGGGGTTGTAAAGAGGACATAGAGGTATATCACAAGACGAATTTTCAGAACTTGAAGATCCAAAATTACGGATATACAACAGATTCAATATCGAGCTCCGACAAAGAGAAAAAAATTGTGTAGTTTTTTTTTTTAAATTGCATAAGTTTGGTTTGGAAAAATTTTTTGAAGTGATTCAAAGGGCATAGTGAAGCATATTTATCATTAATTGATGCCCCTAAGAAAGAAAATGGAAAAACCTAGTAAGCAACTTGAAAGCTCTAGCATGAATCATGAAGAAGAGAAAGAAATGCAACATGATATATCAAAATTACGAGACCAAGTGCAACAAATTTCACTCTCACAAAAAGTAACAGAAGCTAAGATGGATGGTTTAAAGAAAGATGTGGAAGCTAATATGAATGTTGTGGAAGCTAATATAGATGGTGTGGAAGCTAAGATGGATGGTTTAGAAGTAAACATTGAAGATTTGAAGAAAGACATGGAAGGTTTGAAAGGAAGTTTGGCAAAGTTGCTACAAGAAATACTTCGTAATGGAGAAAAGATAGTAGAGGACACTCATGATGAGAACAAAAGAAATGTTAGTCATGATTTCATAGACTCTAATGTTGGATTGAAGACCCACCATGTTCCAAAGATCGATATGATGAATTTTGATGGCAAGGATTCTGTAACATGGATACTATAGATGGAGCAATATTTCGATCTCCATAATGTGCAAAACACACAAAAGGTACGCATTGAAACTTTATATTTGGAACCCAATCAGTTTGTATGGTATCTATGGCTTTTCTCTCATAAAAAAATTGTCACTTGGGCAATTTTTATGGAAGAAATGATAGCACATTATGAGGATACAAAAAGCAACACCTTTTTTATCCAATTGATAAGTCTCAAACAAAATGGTTTAGTGGTGGAGCACATTGAGGACTTCCAAAAATTGAATATAAGGGTAAAAGGTATTCTAGAGGAGCATAGGATTGATGTGTTCATAGGGGCTTTAAAGGATAACATCCAGCATGAGGTTCACCTTTGGGAACCTCATTCATTAGAGAAGGCATTTAGGTTGGCAAGAAAAATTGAAAGCAAAAATTATGGCAACAAGGAAGCCTACCAATCAAAACTATATAGATGAAAGTGTTGTTGCCCCTAGCCTTCCACAATATACAAGGTTGACACCACAACAATTGGAAGAAAAAAGAGCAAAAGGGCTTTGTTACAATTGTGATAGAAAATACACTAAAGGTCATAAGTGTGCTGAGAATAAATTATTTTACATAGATTGTCAAGAGGAAGAAGAAAATGAACAAGAAACATCAAAAGAAGAGGATACACACTAGGAACAAACCCTAGAGAAAGAAGAAATGAATCTGACCATATATTGTAATGCATTGGTCGGAATTACCACTCCTCAAAACTATCAAGATAGAAAGACATATCAAGAAGAAAAATGTAATATTGTTGATTGATTTGGGTAGTACCCATAATTTTATTCATTGTAAGATAGCGAAGGAATTGAATTACTTCCTATATCCAGCACCAGAGTGTCAAGTGATATTTGCAAATGGAGGAGCCATAAATTTCTCTGGAAAGTGCATATTTAATATCAAGCTATTCATGGGAGAATATGTGTTGAATATTCTAATGTTTTCCATTCCAATGGGTTGCGCTGATGTTGTAATAGGAGTCCAATGGCTACAATCTTTGGGTACGATAGCTTTTAATTTTCAAGAACTTTTCTTGAATTTTTTTCAGAAGGAAAGGACGTTGAATTAAGGGGTATTGTAGGGAAACCGGGAAAGATAATAAACTCTAACAGCATGATAAAGCTTATAAAGAAAGAACAACGTGGCATAATTGCACAATTATGTTCGCTAGAGGTTCCCAGATCGAAATCATCTATTTCTCGAGATCTCCAAAAAGTATTAGACAATCATTCCAAAGTATTTGAGACTCCCAAAGGCCTTCCACCTATTCATGATCATGATCATGCAATTCATTTGATTCTAGGAAGTGTTCCTCCAAACATAAGGCCTTACATATATCCCTATCCCCAAAAGAGTGAAATTGAATGTATGGTTGCAAAAATGCTAGAGGTTGGTATAATTCAACCTAGTCAAAGTTCCTTCTCTGATCCAGTGGTATTGGTGCACAAGAAGGATGGATCATGGCGCATGTCTCCAGATTATAGGGAGCTCAACAAACTCACTATTAAAGATGAATTTCCCATTCCTGTCATTGATGAATTATTGGATGAATTTCATGGAGCAATTTACTTCACCAAGTTGGACCTTCATTTAGGATATCATCAAATCAGAATGAATACTGAAGACATTCTGAAAACAACATTTAGAAATCATGAGGGTCATTATGAATTTTTGGTCATGCCTTTTGGCCTTACCAATGCACCTTCTACATTTCAAGGTTTGATGAATTCCATTTTCGAACCCTTCCTTAGAAAATTTGTGTTAGTACTTTTTTATGATATACTAATCTACAACAAGTCTTGGAAGGATCAAGTTCAACGTGTTGATATAGTGCTCAAACTATTGGAGGAGAAGCAATTATATGCAAAAACCTCTAAACGTTTCTTTGGAGTACAAGAGGTGGAATATTTGGGTCATAGTGTATCTCATGAAGGTGTTAAGTTAGACCCTAGCAAAATTAAATCCATTAAGGAATGGAAAATCCCCACATCCATAAAGCATCTGCGAAGATTTCGCGGGTTGACATGGTATTATCGCAAGTTGGTTAAGAATTATGGGAGAATAACAACACCTCTAAGAACATTACTGAAGAAATATGCATTTTCTTGGGCTCCAGAAGCAATGAAATCCTCTAAACATCTTAAAGAGGAAGTGTGCCAAGCACCGGTCTTAGCTACGCCAGACTTCACAAAAACCTTTATTATGGAATGCGATGCCTCAGGAAATCGAATTGGTGTTTTTTTAATGCAAGAAGAAAGACCCATTTCTTTTGAAAGTCATCCAATCAAAGGAAAGTATTTACACAAAGCTATTTATGAGAAGGAAATGTTGGCAATACTACATGGACTTAAGAAATGACGACCTTAATTAATGGGAAGAGACTTCAAGGTAATAAAATATCATGAAAGTCTTAAATACTTTTTAGAACAAAGATTATCTTCAGAAGAGCAGCAAAAAAGGGTCACAAAGATGTTGGGTTATGACTTTGAGATCATCTACAAAAAGGGGAAGAAAAATGTTGTTGCATATGAACTCTCAAGAAAGGATGAGGATGTGGAAACATTGTTTTGTGCCATTTCTATTAGCCAACTAGATTGGATAAACGAAGAAAGGATGAATGGAAGAATGATGAAGAAGTGTGGGAACTCATTCAAAAGTTGCAGCAAGATCCTAGTACATCTGATACATTTAACTCGAAAAATGATTCATTATGGTACATAGATCACTTATACCTTTGTAATAATTTCCAACTCAAACAAAATATTCTTCTGGAATTACACACCTGTCCCTTAGGAGGGCATTCAAGATTTTTAAAAATGTACCACAAGATTAAGAAGGAATTTTTCTTGGATGGCCTTAAATCTGATATTCAAAATTTTGTGGCGGGATGTTTGGTTTGCCAACAAAATAAAGTTGAGACAATTAAGACCCCAGGTCTATTACAACCTTTATCCATTCCAATTCAACGTTGGGAGGAGGTTTCAATGGATTTTATCATATGTTTACCCAAGTCTGAAGGAAAGAGTGTCATCATGGTGGTAGTTGATAGACTTACCAAGTATGCACAATTTTGTGCATTATCTCATCCATTTAAAGCCAGTACAGTTGCTACTGAATTTATGGAAGCAATTCAAAAGCTACATGGAAACCCAAAGATTATTGTAAGCGACAAAGATCCTATTTTCTTGTCTCGGTACTCAGTTAGCTCATAGCTCATCTTATCATCCTCAATCTAATGGGAAAACTGAGATAGTGAACAAATGTTTGGAAGGATATCTTCGTTTTTTTGTATCTGATAAATAGACATAATGGGTCAAATGGTTTCCTCTGGTTGAATGGTGGTATAACACTTCCTTCCATACTGCTACAAAAATGACCCCATTTATGGCACTTTATGGAGATCATCCACCGTCCATCACATCATATTTAAGAGAAAATTCTAAGGTTCAAGCAGTGGAATATCACATTGAGCATCATCAAAAAGTTCTCCAACTTAAAAGATAATTTGACTTTGGTGTAGAATAGAATGAAACAACAAGTAGATCAACATCGCAGTGAAATAAGTTTTGATGTAGGTGATTGGGTATTTATACGATTACAACCATATAAACATATGTCCCTTAAGCAAGCTAAGAAGGATAATAAATTATCACCAAAGTATTACGGTTCGTACAAGGTGTTTCAAAAGATTGGTACTATGCCATACAAATTGTAACTTCCTGCATCTTCTCGAGTGCACCCAGTTTTCCATGTTTCATGCTTAAAGAAGGTTATAGATGACAAGCTCCTAGTTCAAACAATATTGCCAGAACTTGATGAGGAAGGAAAAATCATATTGGAACCTGAAGCAGACACTAAAACAATAACTCGACAACTACGAAATCGATCAATTTCATAGTATCTCATCAATTGGAAGAACTTACCCACTGAATATTCCACATGGGAGGATAAGAATTTTATACAGAAGCATTCGGAACTACTCAAGCATTAAGGACAACACTTTTTTGAAGGAGAGGGGCATGTTAGGTCCCTATAATACTAGTGTATTCACTTATTATTATTGTCATTATAGCCCCTTATTATTATTGTTGTGCCCATGTTGTCCCCATATTGTTATTATTGTGCCCCATAGAAGCCCACTATTGTTATTGTTGTGCCCTTACATTATTATTGTTATGTTGGATCTAATTATATTGTGACCCCTCATACTCCTATATATAGAAAGGGGGTATTTTCATTTGTATCATCCAACAATTGTTCATTTGTGTAATGTAAAGGAGGTATCCGCCTTGAACATGCTACTTTTGAAGTCATTGATCTATCTCATTCTTATATTTTGTGAGTTGGTTGCATAACAATTTTCCATCTAAAACTACCAATCCCAATAAGAATGTCAACATGATATACAAGATGATGTGACGAAGGTTGCCTTATGTTAGTGTTGTGATTTTTCACCATGGTGACATGTGGGAAATGTATACCATGTGTCTACCACGTGGAAGTAGTATGGATGCCATGTGGCATTTCAAGTGCAATATTCAATTGCACATAAGTTTGGATCTATAGCTCAGGTTTTGATGATTTTTATGTTGTTGGAAGGCTCTTGATGAGTAGAAGACAATGGTGGTTTTAGAAATAAGCTTTGAGGTGATTGAAGGAATAACAATTTTGATAAAATCACTTCCTTAAGGTAACCTATGAGGTTGGGTCTAGTTACCCCACATCCTTAATATGTTATTTAGGTGGCCTGGTAAACACAAATTGGGGTACCTACATATTGGGCACTAGATAATTGATACCCATGCCATCAAATCAGACTGGTGTATGGGTACTAGAGAGTTGTAGACGCATGTTGTACAAAGTGGTTTTATGAGGGCCACATGTCATCCCCATAGTGAATGACATGACATGGTTATGTGGCACATCGAAAAGGCATGCAGATTAACATCATACATGGTGCACAAAAAAGGAAATTGAAGGCCTATTACTAGTTTAGGCGGAAATGGAAGTAGATGAGTTAACGTGTGTATTATAGCGAAGGAGTTAGGTGGGTATCAATAATCCTTCCATTAGATCAGAATGGTCTTTGGGGACCCATGAGATGTAGAAATGTGGCATACAAAGTGGTTTTAGGGAGGTCACATGTCAACCCTAAGGTAAATGACATGGTATGCACACATCACATACTAACAAGGCAAGTGGACCAATGTTAAACATGGTGCTTAGAGGTATTGTTGACATGACATATTGAAGTGAATCCTACATGGTATGGAAATGTGACATTGTGATGTGGCACAAGGAAGATTATGTTCATATGGCTAGCTAACGTGGCACGAGGATGTCGAGAAATTATATGGATTAGAGTGCATAATGGTGGTGGCTAGGTGGAAATTAAAGTAGAAATGGCATGGAGTGTACTACTGACATGGAGCTAAAGTGGTGACCATGTGGCACCCAAAGTATTAGGTAATTGTTGGGTATTTGTTATATTCTTTCCATGACTATCCCCACACATTGTTACATTGCGCCGAGCACAACACCCTGGGATTTTCTTTTATGCAGACTAAATAATGGTTGGGTGAACCCAAGGATGGTGGGTGGACTCACCCTGGTTTTGCGCATGGTTTTGGGCATGATGGTTTTTCCCATGATATTTTGTAATTATGGTCAAGAGAACTAGAGTTATGTTCTAGTACATGGTTAATGGATTTGGGTTTTTGAATGCTTAAACATGTATATAATGTATTGTAACATTGAAAGGAATATAATGAAAAATCAATCTGGTTTTCCCTGTTTTGGGTTCCAGGACAAAATATCTGTGTATATTTATGTTCTCTCCATTATACATTTTTTCTATTTTTTAAGAATTTGTTTGCATGTAATTTATGTACATGGTTAAAACATATAGTAATGTAGATGTTGGCATGTTGTACTTATAGTTATCAAGAGTTGGTAGCACCTTTAGTTCTTCCCAAGGGTCTAGTGGGAAAGCTATTAGCTTATTGAGGTGTCGGGTGTCAGTTATCAGCTGAATTGTTGGAAATAATACTGAGAGGGGGGGTGAATCAGTATTATCACATCAATAAAACTTTTTCATTTCCATACTCAGATTCATATATGCTACTTCCACAACTTCTTATGATTTAGTTAGATGATGAGTGCATTAGAACATTATCAACCATATTAACAGTAAATAGATGCAGTAAAATAGAACAGATCATCACACATAAGTCACACACATGAACACCATGATATAAGGTGGAAACCCAATGTGGGTGAAAACCACCTGCT
>APFE031258957.1:2897-17545 GCA_000404065.3 Pinus taeda
AAAGTCAAATTTTGTCATTTCAGTGAGTCTTCAAGTAAAATTTGGTCACTAGGTATTAGGTCTAGGATTGTTTTCACTCCTTCCAAAGTTTTCCAAGTGTTGGTCCATGTCACCATTCAGCAAAGTGTACCATCATTTAAAGAGTCATCATCATCATTTCAGGTTCCAATGGGTCATTTTACACCTTGTTCGTGCTTCAGTTGTGCTTAGGTAAGGCTCATTTCCCTCTCCTAGGGTTTTGAAGGTATTTTTTCTTGGATGATCAAATCATAAAAAAAGCTTGTACCTTGATGCTCATACACCTTCCCCTATACTTAATATACCTTCTTAAACACTTCCCATCATTGATATCCCTCAAATTCATCATTTTCCCACAAACCCTAGCCTATTGCTACGATTTGACAATTTTCTAGGCTAGGCTTGTGTTTTTCCCTTTTGGACCCCTCCCTCTCACTCAATATTTGAAATTCCACTTTCCCATACTTCCTAACATCCCTCCCTATTCTCAAAAATTTTCTCAAGAATTTAGAAGCCCCTTATCCCCTTCATTTCCCTTCATTTCTACAAATCCCCTGTTCCACATATCGGGATAGGTTTTATTCAAATGATGTTTCTGAGAAATATAAGATGAATTTGACAAAAGTGAGAGAGGTTTTTGTCCATAATTGACCCAGGAAGAAAAATCTCTTTCAGTTCTTACACAGGTTTCATGGTTTGGGAGAAATGTCGAAAACATCATTTGCCTCGGGAGGGTTGTTGCACCTCTGGAGTGACCTTGGTAAAATCAATTTTTCTCCTAGATAGAATGACCAAATGGCTTTATTGATGATTCAACTGATAATTAGACACAAAGAGATTTCCAATGAGCTATCTTGAACTCAATTTGGAGTTGAGGAAGACCTTAAAAAGTTGACTGCAACAACACTCTACATTTAGGCAGCCTCATTCTGCACATTTTGACCAGTCTTGGGAGATTGGACTTTTGAGAGGGAAAATGACCTCCAAGTGCAAAAATCCAAGATGTTCCGGAAATTAGATAAGAATACCTTTCCAATGAGCTATCTTGGGATCAATTTGGCTAAGGGGAAGGCCTCCAAAACTAGTTGTGAAGCGGCACTGCGCATCTCGCTCATGGCGCTGCGCTTTTGGCTAGTTTGCCAGAAAAAATCCAATTTTTGCCTATTTTCACTGCAAGATGATTTTATCTCTCTTCATGGATGATTTTATGATTGTAATTAATTCCTTGGTATGTAAATGTAATAGTGAAATGATCTTAGAGGGTAGATTCATCAGTTTGAGGTGGTTTGGGGGTCAATGAATCAATTTCCATGCTTATAGAGGCAAGTTGTTCCACTGCCTATATTCTTGTTCCCTGTTTGGAAATGGTTGCAAAAGCTCATTTTCTCTTGGATTTGACCCCTGATGGCTAGCATAGGTGGTTTGATCTCTATATTATGTATTGTTTCTGTCATTAGCATAGGTTGGACTCTCTTGGATGCTGTGAGCTACATTGTACACCTTTATCAGCAGTTTGGCAAGGAAATAAACTAGGATTTGCAACGATTTTTATGGGATACTTGTGGTATGGTGTTTTGCATAGTTTATCCTTTTGTTATCAGTTTTTCACATGTTTTATGTATGCCACATCTAATTCATTGCTTCTAGCTTAATGATATCAAGATAGATAGGTAGAATTCATTGTTTACAGTGCTCTGCCTTAGGAAGCCATTTAATTTTCTATGTTTTCTACTGTTTGAGAAGGATACATGATATTTGCATGCCCTCCTCAGCTCCTCACCGTTCTTAGACCTATCAACTCACTCAGTTTCAAGTGCCAAAGCACCTATCTACCTCGCCCCATAGAACACCCTACATCCTGAGTTGATTTCCCAGACCCAAAACTACCTAGCTCCATTTGATCCAGCAACAAATTCAATCAAAATCCTCTAAGCTACTACACCTAGCCTAAAATCCATAGTTGATCCAGTCATTTTGACTAAGATCCATAGGGAGAGAGCCCTCTCCCGACCTGATAGGGCTAACTACCAGGTTAAGCGTGGTTTGTGGTTACCCTAGAACTGCTTCAATTCAGCCTGAGGTCAATCTAGGCTCTAACGGTCAACAAGAGAGGATTTGTTGATTTTTATTATGTCATCGACAATAGATCGTATCAGAGTTTTGAGGAGCTCTAATACTTCACCATTCCAATCATTTTACAAACACTTCAAACTTAATATTGAAGTGTTTCAATCTCTACTGAAAATACACTAGCAATCGAATAATCAATGAAGAGTGAATGAGTAACAAAGTTAATGAGACATTTCTATGCAACAATTGGTCTCCAAGTCACAAATGAAAACATCTTGTAGCCATTTAAGGCATAAGAAACTACAAAAGGCCGAAGGGCCTCATTAGTTGCAAAAATGCCCATAAGCCATTTGCAATGGCTCCAATCCTTTTATACAATATCGATATGACCTCCACTAATTTTGGAACACAAAGTGTCGATAACCATGCCAAGATGGTAATATAATTCAAATGAGCCTTACAAGCATTTTAGGCTCCAAGGTTGTTGTATCAAATTTTAATTAGCTCCTTTCGCTATAAACTAAGTTGCAGGAAACGTGGGTGCAGGGTCCGTTTTCGTACAGAAACGAAACAGAAACGGGGAAACATGTACAGTACGGCCTGGAAACTCATTTCTGGCCTTAATGGACCATTTCTCGAGGAGGAAACGTGGCCAGTACGGCCGGAAACGAGTTTTCGGGCCGTATGTCGGAGTTTCCTCTTGTAACTTGACTTTTTCTTGTATTTTTTTTCATTTTTTCACTTCTAATTTTTTATTGGGTGACTAAAATATCCTCTAGATGCTTCTAGATGTCTCTCAAGTTATTAAAAAAAAAAAAGGAAATTTTTGAGTGGGGCAGCCGAATGTTCAAGCCTATGGCCCTAGTGTTGATATGCAATTCATGGTAATGTTTTACTTAAATTTTTAACATTACCATGAAATGACTCAGGATGTTTGAGAGTGGTTTCGCCCTCATTGGATTTCATATGGAGAAAGTAGAATTTTAGATCTCACTCAAAATCTAGTACACTTATCTGTTTTTCAAGATTTCAGGATTGGGGGGATTGCAATGTTTCCATTGGATTTTGTCATGTACTAGGGTATGGAACTTGTATTTAATCAAGAGAACCAAGCCCTCTATGCAGGGGAGACTCCCAATAATCAAGAGCATGTAGGGTACTAGGGTATGAAACTTGTATTTAATAAAGAGCACTAAGGTCGTTCGACTATGTAGGAGGAGACTCCCAATCAAGCATGAGACAAGAAATTAGAAATTTCTCGTGGCTGATTTTGGATATTTCTATTTTCATTATGTGATCATTCATGAGTAAATGTGATGTAAATTTAGATACTTATAGTTTATGCATTGACAATTGACAATTTAATCATAACGTAATAAATTAGAATGTATCATATATGCTTTATGATTGCACATATTTCTTAAATGTCATAATATATATATATATATTGCGTTTCCTTGTTTCCAAAATTTGGGGGGGTCACGTTTCGTACCTGAGCTCGTTTCGGAAACTCGTACCTATTTCCCCGTTTCGTGCAACTTAGGCTATAAAAGGTTATGGTCTAGGTGCTTTAAAAAACCAATGGACACAATATCTAGCACCAACTCTTTATCAATTAGCTAGAATTCATACTTTTTTTTTTAAATCACTGGAAATTTAGAACTTTGAGTAAGCCAACATCATCATCGACCAAGAAACTTTGAGCTATGGAAAGAGTGATATTTCTCAGCCTTCTTTCTTGTTTCACCTCCAAGAGCACCATTCCCAAGGGTCATGACTGTTTCTTTAAATTTAGTGAACCAAAAATCATAAGAAGTAGAGAAAATTATTGTATCATTACAGTGCAGATGACAATGCAACAAAATTGGTGGAGATGGGCAACAATAGCGACAATGAGATTGGTAATGGTGGTTCTACGACTAACATGACAATTAATTCATACATTGGTTGTCTTAGTTACACAGTGACTCAACAATAATCTCCCCTTAATTACAGTACTCCCAATTTCTTGAATGCCTCTACTGTGAGGACAGTCGATGCATTAATCATTGTAGGGCATGAGAAAGTAGAGAGCTATAGAGAAGGGAAACAACGACGTCATATCTTGAGAGTCTGATTGGAAGGCTCTTCGAGAGATTCTTGATTTTCTTGGCCAAAGTTGAGATGGAATCATAACCTATATAACTAAAATAAACAATGGAAACTACATTGAAAATGCCTCTAACTCAAAACAACGCAAATCCACCTCGGTGTGAAGCATTGGCAGGCTCTATGAGATTTTTGGTGTCCCCATTAGTGAACCTGATAACAACAATGAATATGAGAAAGAGGAGGTGGAAGGACGTCTCAACCATGTTCAATATGGAGCTTTATTTTGTGTTGTGATAGAGGTATATGGTGAGAAAGATCACAAGAGTGAGGGCAAGTGGATCATTTAGTCTCAACCCTAAATGTTATGGTTTTGTTTCACTAACACGAAAGTGGCAAAACATTTGGCACAACTCATAAGAATTGAAGGATTGGTGATTGGCAGAGCTCAATACCAGAATCAACATGAATGACAGAAACAGGTGCAGGGTCAAAAAACATAGCCTATGAAGTAAAGCAAGCGCAAAAAAGACAGGTTTGGTAAGAGGTAGTAGAGTCTGGCTTTGGCAACTGTAGTAGTATCAATTATTAATATGCTTATACAGATATATGTTGGGTTACCGGTGCTCCACAAAGAAGGTGCAATAGGAAGACGATAGTTACGACTAAACAGAAAAACCTTGGTAGATAGGTAACTCAAATTTCGCTTTAAAGAGATTCAAAATTGTAGATTTAATGATAATAATGACATATAGAGAAAAGCCACAAAACTAGTGAATCAAACTTTAGTAGGGCATGGATTTTTGCACTTTGATACCAAAGTTAAACACCCGCAAATGAATAGGCAAGATTAAGATAAACGTGCGATACATTTTATTCACAATGATATACATATTTATATAATGTCTTATGACCCTTCGTTTTCATATTCCAAGTGGTCTATTGGACTCCATTGATTGTTCATATTCCACACCATAACCCTTAGTGAATTAGGTGTCCAACAAAATCCTTCAATAATTTTGTCATCTCTATCCTAGAGGAAAATGTTGTTTTTTAAGGGGGAGGGCACATTGTAGTTATAACCTCCCTAACCCCCAAAGTGGATAGATAGGTTTTGTTAATTTTAGTTAACAATGCTATGTTCTATGCTTAGCACAATTACTTCAATGTTCCTTTAAAAACCCAACGACAATTTCCAATTTAGTTTTAAATATCAAACACATTAATCACATTAACAATAAAAATACATAGGACATGAAATAAAATGCAGAAGACAAGACAAGACAAGAGGACACTAGATTTGGCAGATGTCAAGGAAAAAACCCAATGTGGGGAAAACCCTTTGATCAATTCTTCGTCTTATTATTATATCAAGTGTTCAGCAGAGAGAGTACAAAAGTGAAATTTTGACTTGCCAAATCACAGTGAAAACAACCCTGTCAAATTTGTAGTCAAATTCAACCCTAACCAGAAAGTCAAAGGTGGTCAACGCAACAACAAGTATTCCTTTTTGGAGCTCAGTCATACGTAGTCAAACTCTACTTGATAAGGTTATCAAATTTAGCCCAAAACAATCCTGAAAATTATGGTCAAACTTAGTCAACGTTGTGGTCAGGGTTGCGGTCAACCTTGCAGTTAGCCCTGCGATCAAGGTGTCCATAAATTCTCAGTTCCTGTGCCCAATTGTACGACCTGCCAAAAACAAAATTTTCCGACAAAAATTGCAGTCAAAGAATGAGTTAAAGTGCCTGGTCAACGCTGGTCAAACTCCTGCAACAGTCCTGAAATTCGGCCTTGCAATTTATTGAGAAAATTCCACACTAGTGAGAGAGAGAAGATCAACATAATAGATGTACGAACCAATGAGAGAAGGAGAGAGAATAAATGTGTGTGATGATGATGAAAAATGAGGTGATAGGGCACTTGTATTTATACAAGTTGTCGAGGGTGAAGAGTCACATCCATTGGGCTTCATGAGCCTACATGATGATGTGTTTGACCTTAACAATTTGCACGTGTGGGCATAAATTCAAAAACACACTTCTGCTTGTCCAAATTGGATGATCTTTATATCAATTTTGGCCCTCTCGAAAAGAGGAATTTAATGCAATCATCATCTCCATCAAATAAGTTGTCCCAAGGTGAAATTTGGCCCTAGTTTCCAATTTTAACACTCCTGCTCAACTAGGGAATTCCTCTTGTCAATCCATCCATCATCATCAATCATCATGCCATCCTGTCATCTTGTACCATCTCTATATCTCATCTCATATTTGCTCTATTGAACACTGATATGAATAATAAAGAAGAATCGATCAAGAGTGAGTCACAAGATCTTACCACTCTCCACTGAAATAATTCAG
Source organism: Pinus taeda (assembly GCA_000404065.3). Classification (NCBI taxonomy): domain Eukaryota; kingdom Viridiplantae; phylum Streptophyta; class Pinopsida; order Pinales; family Pinaceae; genus Pinus; species Pinus taeda. Next base: position 9,437 of record APFE031258957.1, read on the forward strand.
TCTAGAGGTAGAACCTCAGTCAAACTTGATCCCAGATCAAGTTGTTGAACACCATGCATCCTAGACATAGGGAGTACGATAGTACATGATGCACCCATCGGTAGTGTTATGGTCCCTATCCACTTTTCCCAACTCATTGGCCATATGAGAGGTGCTTCCCACGAGTCTCGAACTACATGGGTAGGATGTATGCTACGACATCAACAAGAGAAGGTGAACCACTCATCTTGCTCATATGCCATAGGAGAAGGTGAACCACTCATTCTATGCATATGTCAATCGTAGGGGAAGGTGCACCACTCACCCAACACATATGTATCATAGAGGCAGGTGATCCGCTCACCCTATACACATGTCAATCATCATGGGGTATCACAGGGGAAGGTGAATGACTCACCCTGTACACAACACACCAATAGTGGAAGGTGAACAACTCACCCTATGGTCGCTCATAGCTCCAAGAAGTACCCCAATCCCCCAGGAGCTCCCATAGATCAATGTCCAACTCAAGTGGGACCCTCATGGGAGGATCTTTCCACAACTCCAAGTCTCTCTCAGAAGGCTAAGAATTTGACCTTTCCTAAGGGCTTCGTGAGGATTTCTATGACCTAATTATCAATCCTGATGTGTTGGAGCTTTATTGCTCCCCGTTGTACCATATCTCAGATAAAGTGGTACCTGATATCAATGTGCTTAGAGCAGTCGTGGAACACGAGATTCTCTGAAAGGTGAATACCACTATGGTTGTCGCAGTAGATCACGATTGTATCCAACACATGCTCAAAGAGCTCACTAAAGAGCTTCCTCAACTAAAGATATTCATAATAGGCCATACTAGTAGCAATGTATTCAACCTCGATGGTGCTTAGAGAAATTGATTTCCGCTTCCTGTTCATCCAAGAAATTTACGCAAACCCCAATGAGAAGCATCATCCAAACTTGATCTTACGATCCAGCACATTGCTAGCTAGTCAACATCAATATATCCATGTAGCCTCAAATTCTCAGCGGTGTATCTCATACCATAGTTTCTTGTGCCACGAAAATATCTCAATAGATTCTTAGTAACAATCTAATGTACATGATGAGGCTCGACCATAAATTGACTCAACGTATTCGTAGCGAAGCATATATTCGTTCGAGAGTTTACCAAGAACATCAGGGCCCCCACAAGTTGTTGATACTCGGAAGGGTTTTCTGGTTCAGCTCCAGCAGTACTTCCACATAGTTTCTTGAAGTTAAGTTCCATCAGAGTAGACACATACTTGAAATCCGCCATCCCACATCTCTCGAGTAGCTTCACAATCTATTTTCCTTGAGAAAGGAAAATCTCACGTGGCTTTTTCTAGACCTCCAGGCCTAGGAAGTCATGCATCTGGCCTAGGTCCTTCATTTCGAATTCGAAAGCCAACTCCCTCTTGTATTGATAAATGAGAGAGTTTGCACCTGTTAGAAAGAGATCATCTACATAAAGGACCAAAATGAGAGGCATGTCCCTTTCAACCTTGAAGTATAGGTTAGGATCAACATCTCTCCTTATAAATCCTAGCTTCATAAGATAGTTATAAATCCTCTCATACCAAACCTTATGGGCTTGCTTCAACCTATAGAGGATTTCTTCAACCTACATACGTGTGTCCTTCGACCTTTTACTTCGAACCCCTAAGGTTGTTCCAAGTAGACTTCCTCCTTAAGCGAGCCATGCAAGAAAGTAGCCTTAATGTCCATTTGATGTAAGTTCTATCCTTGAGAAGCAACAGAGAAATAATCAATCAGATAGTGGTATATCAGGCAACCAATGCAAATATCTCGTCATAGTCCACTCCTTCCTTTTGAGGGAAGCCTCGAGCAATGAAATTGGCCTTATATTTTTTCGCACTCCCATCAGCTCCATGTTTAATTTTGTATAGCCATTTTGAGGTGACTACGGGCTTGTACTTTAGTCTAGGCACCACATTCTAGACATCATTTTTCATGATAGATTCATATTTCTCATTCATCACATCCTTCCAGACTTGGTGCTTTACGACTTCTTCGAACATAATGGCTTAGATTAAACAATGGTAATCATAAAAACTAAGTGTTGATTTTTGGTAGCATCAGATGTGCTCTAAGTCTCAAAATTTGTAGGGAGGCTTAGACACATGCATTCTCCAATACCCAGAAACTGTTTTGGGAAATTCCACCCAGAGACAGTTTTATTAAAATAATTTATTATTTTTAATGGAACCCTAAGTCTAAAATTAGGAAATTAAAATAATTAATGGGTATTAATCTAAACTATGGGTGAAACTTCTAGAAGAAGGCCAATATCAAGTCAATACGATCCTAGCCATTGATTATAATCTAATCTAGGTCGTTGATTGATCAACGAGAGGATTATAAGAGGAGCCTTGATGGGAACTTGGAGAATACACCAGAGGCAGATACTCAATTACCCGAGTACGATCGATTTTTTCACTGGTCGAAGTTCGGCAAGAGAAAATTGAATCAGAGGGAGAATTGTAGGTGAGAAAGAGAGAGATGGCATCAACATCAGCTGGGATTATAAAGCAAGAAGATGCAAAGCAGGGAGAGCCAATGCAAAAGTGTGACGCAGAAAGAGGCAACGTAGGGCAAGTTGACGCTGGGACTACATGAGGAAAAGTGATGCAGGAAGACACAGCGGGATTCAAAGAGCTGAGAAGCACTTATCCCGGATCAAAGATTTGTCATGAAGCATCTGTAAAGTTTCTCACTTCTATTCTATTGGTTGTATATTGTACAAGAGATTTTTTGTTGAAGAATAATAAAGAAACCCTCATATGTTGCACCGGTTTTCCCACAATGGGTTTTTTCAGGGATGATTGTCCAAAAATAATTGTGGCATTGTTGTTATTCTTGTGTTGTTATTGCATTCACTTTCAGAAATTTATTTGTGAAGTCTGCAGTAGAACTTGTTTTGATATTCACCGTAAGAACATGGTGAATAACTTATTTCTAAATTAATAAGTAGAAGCAATAATATTATCACTGTAGTAGGATTTCTATTTTGAAATTTTCACATGGTATCAGAGCAAGGTTAAGTAGGAGTGCAAAATAAAGAGCTCTCTTTGAGGAAAAGGAGGGAGTTCGATATCTCTGCAAAAGGCAGAAAATCAAAACCCTAGAGAATTGTGTAGTTCTCAGGAAAGGATGCAGTTTATTCTACAACAGTTGTTGGGGTAGGATAGCATCAGAAAACAACACAAAGATGGACACTCAAAGTAGCACGGAATTGGCTTCTAGACTAGAAGAAGAATTCGTTTGCCTAACAAGTTCAACATCAACAGATGTTTGGTATATTGATAGCGGGGTTTCAGTTCATACGTCTGGAGTACGAGAATATTTCTTGAGCTATCAGGAACAACAAATGGATTTTCATATTACAATGGAAAATCAGACAAAGTGTATTGCAGTAGGGAGGGTCACCATAGCATTTCAGACAGAAGTAGGAACCAACATCCGAGCCACCAATGTTCTGCATGTGCCAGGATTAGGAATGAAACTTATTTCAGTGTCTCAGTTACAAGACAAGGGATACAATGTATACTTCATTGGAAAGAAAGTATACACCACGCATCCAAGCTGGAAGAAGAAAAGACAAACTGGAACTTGAAGCAACAAATTGTATAAGTTGCAACTTGAGTCTCCAATGGCATTGATAGGTAACAACTATGATGGTGAAAAAGAACAAAATGAATTATGGCACAGGCGAATGAGGCATTCACACCATGGAGCACTGAGGATGCTCAGAGAGACTGTTACAAAAGTACTATTTCTTAGTAATGAACATGATGACTTATGTAGAGGGTACGTACTAGGGAAGTACACTAAAGCATCTTTTTATAGAATTGACTATAGAGCAGAATGTGTATTAGGATTGATACACTCAGATATTTATGGTCCTATGTCCACAAGAGCTCTTTGTGGTGGCAAATACTTCGTCACCTTTATTGATGATCACTCCATAAAAACATGGACCTATTTCTTAAAGACCAACGATGAGGTCTTTGATCATTTCCAAGAGTTTAAAGCTCTTGTTGAAAATATGACAGGGAAAAATATAAAGGTATTGCGTTCAGATAATGGTGGAGAATATACAGACAAAGACTTCATAGATTTATGTGCAAAGGAGGGCATCAAAAGAGAGTGGACAACTCCATATAATCTAGAGTAGAATGGAGTAGCAAAACAGAAAAATAGAACTATTGTTGGGGCAGCCAAAGCTATGTTGTATGATCAAGATCTACCTTGGTATCTATGGGCATAAACTTGCAACATAGGAGTATATATCCATAATAGAACTCCTCATAGTGAATTGGGGAAGAAAACGCCTGAAGTGGTCTTCACAGGGAAGAAGCCAGAAGTCAGTCATCTCAGGATATTCAAAAGTGTGGCTTATTGTTACATTCTAGATGAGATGCACAGTAAACTGAATCAGACTGCGGAAAAGGGTGTCTTGTAGGATACATCGAGACCTCAAAGGCATACAAAATCAACATTCCTAGCAGTAGGAAGATTGTAATGAGATGAGATGCAAAGTTCATGGAGGACAGAGCTTTAAGGAAATCTTGTGAGATGCCTACAGAAGACCAGTCAGGAGATGTTCCATTAGTCCAGGAGCAACAAGGGCAACAAGGAGGACATGCAAGAGGACAAACACATGGATCAAGTACAGTGACCAGTACCAATATCTCCTCAAAATGAGGAAATGTTGATAATTCTTAGTACATGGAACAACAAGAGGAGGAGTTGATTGAGCCTCCCTCCACCAGAGGTAGAACCAACAGAGAAGTTTGACAGGCTCTAAGGGATGCGGAGGGGTTTCTTGGAGTTCCTAGAACTGAGAAAAGGAAATGTAGACAACCTGACAAATACCAAACATTGGTAGCTCAGGTTAAAGAACCCTCTAGCTTTTAGGAAGTTGTTCAACACCAAGTATGGGTGGATGCCATGGTAGAATATTACAACTCTATCATGATGAATGACGTATGGGAAGTAGTAACTAGACTAGAAGATAGATCAATTGTAGGATCACGATGGATCTACAAGACCAAGTATGTCGTAGATAGCAATATAGAGAAGTACAAGGCTAGGTTCATAAAAAATGGGTATGCTTAGAAAGAAGGAATAAATTATGAAGGACCTTTGCCCCAGCTTGATACACCTCTATCAGATTTGTTATATCCCTAGTAGCCAAATGGGATGGGAGATTCACTAGATGGATGTTAATACAACATTCTTGAACGAGGTGATATAAGAGGAGGTGTATATAGAACAACCCAGAGGCTCTGAAACTCATGAGAAGAGAACTCATGTTTGTAGATTAAAGAAAGCCCTGTATGGGCTCAAGCAGGCACCCAAAGCATGGTATGGTCGGATTGATAGTTACTTGTAGCAATTGGGATTTGTTAAGAGTGATGTTCATCCCAATCTCTACTATTTGATGGTAGAGAATGAGCCACTTATTTTGGTATTATATGTAGATGATTTGTTCCTAACTGGGTCATCCAAGCTCATACAGGATTGCAAGAAGAACCTTGAAGCTAAATTCAACATGAAGGACATGGGGTTGATGCATTATTTTCTAGGGTTGGAAGTTTGGTAGAAGAATGGGGAGATCTTACTAGGACAAGGAAGATATGCTACAGAAATTTTGAAGAGATTCAGAATGCAGGACTGTCGACCCATGGCTACTCCCATGATCACCAACTGGAAGAAAATAGATGCATCAGGAGACAAGGAAGTAGACCCCACCTTGTACAGGAAGCTCATTGGGTCACTCATGTATCTGGTCAACACTAGGTCAGACATTTGCTTTGCCATCAACACTCTTAGTCAGTTCATGGTGTAACAAAAAAGGGTGCATTGGGCGGCAGCTAGAAACATTCTTAGGTATGTGCTTGGAACAATCGGATATGGGTTGAAATACTCCCGAGGGGAGGACGTTAGATTGAATGGGTTCACATATGTATATTGGGCAAGTAGTTTAGCAGACCGAAAAGTACCTTGGGGTATTGCTTCAGTGTTGGATTATGGATGATACCTTGGCACATCAGGAAGCATAAATCAGTAACTCTGAGCTCAACAGAAGCAAAATATATGGCAACTAGAACAACTGCGTGCAAAGCTATATGGCTCAAAAAATTGTTTGTGAGCTTGTTCAGAAAAAAGGATGGAAGTGATGAGGGTTTACTGTGATAATCAGAGTTGTATCAAACTCTCTGAGAATCCAATATTTCATGAGCGATCGAAACACATAGATATCAAATGTCACTTTATCAGAGGTTGTGTTCAGCGTGGGGCAGTACAACTACAATATGTCCCCACATGAGAGAAGGTAGCCAATATACTCACAAAGGCTCTCGGAAGAGCTAAGTTCACTCAGTTCAGAGAGCAGATGGGTATGGTAGAAAATTTGTTTCAATAGTAGCAACAGTTTGCAGTGCAGAGGCAATTGGCAATGCAAGTGCCAGTAGCAGCATTGATGCAAAAATTCAGAGGGAGTTGCAGTACGGATGTAGTGTTGACAGTATAGGGTCAGAAGTAGTACAGATGCAACATTTATGTAGAGGCTGGTGGAAAACATTTCAGACATCAGGCGCATAGAGGGAAATGTTACAGAACAGAGTGATGCTTTAATATGTTGCATTGCTAGAGAACATTCCTCGCTAAGAGGGAGTGTTGATTTATGGTAGCATCAGATGTGCTCTAAGTCTCAAAATTTGTAGGGAGGCTTAGACACATGCATTCTTCAATACCCTAGAAACCATTTTGGGAAATTTCACCCAGAGACAGTTTTATTAAAATAATTAATTATTTTTAATGGTGTAGAATTTCTCACTGTAGACCACTTGATAATGCAACATACTAAATCAAAATACTTGATCTACTTCTACAAACAAACTTGCGGAAGCTTAATCAATTTTGAGCAAGATCAAATAGAACACATATAACAGATGAAGAAGAAACAATCACACATGAACACAGAAGAATACTCTGGGGAAAGTCTCAGCTAAAAACCTTGATCTCAGTATTATCATACAAGTGGAAATATATTTGGATTACACAAAGCTTTAGCTCACAAGCTATCCAGCTCTCAGTATAATCCCTCAATGCTGCTCATAGACTGAATAGATACAACATATGCCTTCCTTCAGTTCTCCAAGCCTCCTATTTCCTTGCGCAGTTTCACTTGGGTCCTCAAGTAGCCACCTGTGTGTAATTACCTCACACACTACTCACCAAACTCAAAAATAACTGCGCAATCCTCAAGGAATGAATTCCTTCTGCATGTAAGAGATATCCTCAAGGGAATATTCCTGCAACTGATATTACACTGTCCCATCCTCTAATCTCAACTAGGTCTCTGACTGAACTAACATGCATGAATTATTTATGTGGGAATATTCAGTTATTTGAAGTACACTAGTTACATGCATGCATGCATTAACTAATTGAACTAACAATTAGTTCCATAAATTGTTGGAACTAATCTAATTGGACTTAACTCAGTTAACTGAGCTAACTAATTACAACTCAAAGTACAACTCATCCTGATCTCCTTAATTAAGGGATAATTTCCTCAATCAAAGGGATAACTATTGCATGTCTTCACATAGATTTCATGTTTGATTTTCTCTAACTAATTAACTCAAGATGAATTAATTAATTATTTTTCAAATAGCTGCTAAGATCAAATTCGAATTTTAATTCTCAACTTTAGTTCGGGAACTAACAAAAATTGGAATGTATCCCGAAATGCTATTTATAGGAATGTTATTTTTAGCACTTTTATTTTTAACATTTCTGGTTGCTATTTTCAACACTCCCTCTCAACAAGAAAGGGATTTTCTGTCACCCCGATCCTGTCTCTGTGGAACTTGAATTTGCATTTTGACAATGCCTTAGTCAAAATATCTGCATCCTGCTCCTCGGTCGAAACATACTGCAACAACATGATCCTCTTCACCACATAGTCTTGAAGATGATGATACAAGATATCGATGTGCTTGGACCTGTCATGAAATACTGGATTCTTAGAGAGTTTGATACAACTCTAATTATCGTAATAGATCATAGTTGGAT
>APFE031258957.1:17879-49292 GCA_000404065.3 Pinus taeda
CCAGTTACCTGCTAGAGGAGTCTGCATGGGCTTGCACTTCTCCATGTGGAATCCCCTGAGTATCTCATTGGCATACTTACCTTGAGACACAAACACTTCCCCATCCTTCTGCCACACTTCCATGCCTAGAAAGTTGTGCATGAGACCCATGTCTTTCATCTCCAACTCTCTTGCAAGGTCCTCCTTGCAAGACTTGATCAATTGATCATCACCTGTCAATATCAGATCATCAACATAAAGAACAATGATCAATGGCTTACCTTCTACCATGATGTGGTAAAGGTTCGCATCTACTTCACTCTTTGTGAAGCCCAACCCGGTGAAATAACTATCGATCTTGGTGTACCAAGCACGAGGTGCTTGCTTTAGCCCATACAAAGCTCTCTTGAGTCGGCACACATGTGACTCACGATCGAAGGTCTCAAATCCTTCCGGCTACTCTATGTACACCTCTTCCTCAATCTTGCCATTGAGGAACGCAATCTTCACATCCAACTGATGGATCTTCCAGCCCATCTACGCTGATAGTGCCAACATCGATCTAATAGATGAGTACCTTGCTACAGGAGAAAAAGTCTCATCATAGTCGATCCCCTTAACCTGTGAGAAACCACAGGCAACAAATCTTGCCTTATGTTTCTCCACACTACCATCAACTGCTTTCTTTACCTTGTAAAGCCATCATGAGCTCACCACCGACTTGTTCTCTGGTCTTGGAACAACATCTCAAACACTCTTTCGAACTATGGAGTCGTACTCCTCCACCATAGCATCAACCCAGACTAGTTGTTGTACTACTTCCTTGAAGGAAGATGGTTCGGTCTCTATACATTCCCCAACCAGGGCCATGTAACCAATGTACCGCTCAGGTGACCTCCTCTATCTGCGCTAAGAAGATGGTTGTCCCACATTCTCTCTTGCATCCATCATCAATTTGTCAGCTTCCCTTGAGCATTTATGCCCATCTCTGGAAGACTCTACATGAGTGGATGTCTCCATTCCTGGATCCTCTACATGCAGCTACTCTGCATCAGTTTGAGGCTCCTCCTCCTTAAGAACCAAAAGTTCCTCCTCTGCATGCAACTTGAGCTCCCTCTCAAGGGAGACTCACATGGCCTTCTACTCGTCGAACTTTAGATCTCTACGTACCACTGTCCTTTGATTGGTAGGCAAGAACACCCAATAGTTGTGGGGTGTATCAGTGTACCCCACAAGTATCCCTAACTCAGTTGTTGGCTCTAGCTTCTTCCGATCATCTTTGGTCACATGGAAAAATACCGATGAGCCAAAGATCCTGAAGTGACTCACATCTGGTCTCTTCCTCGAGAAAGCCTCCTTTGGTGTCTTCATTCCTAGTATATGATGCGGGCTTCTATTCTGCAAGTATATTGTTGTATTGCATGCATTAACCCACAAATGAAGTGGTAGGCCTTGGTCATGCAGCATCACCCAAGTTGCTCCCACAATCGTTCTATTCTTCCTTTTGACCACCCCATTCTGCTGTGGGTTATGGGGTGCCGTCAACTCCTGTTTAATTCCTTCTGCTACACAGAAGTCCTTAAATTGTTGAGAGACATACTCTCCACCATTGTTGCTTCGCAAGGCCCTTATTTTCTTTCCAAATTCTTTCTCAACCAAGGCTTTGAACTCATAAGATCTTGAGAAGGTTTGATCCTTCTTCTACATGAAGTAGATCCAACATCTACAAGAAAAATCATCAATGAAAATAACATAGTACCTTTGTTTAGAGGTGGACGCTGTCAAGAATGGTCCACACAAATCTGTATGAACTCGCTCCAGGATTGTTCTAGCGTGACTTTCTCAATCCTGAAAGGAATATTTTGGATACTTACCCAAGGTACAACCTTTGCATGTATCCACTTGCTCTAGTTTACCCTTGGGAAGACCGATATAATTCTGTTGCATGATCTTCAAGGCCCCATGGTGCAAGTGGCCCAATCTTCTATGCCATAGCTCGCCAATATCTTGGCTTTGCACCAACTCTACTTTGGAACTCAATGTATTCAGTCATCTACCTCCAACTTGTAGAGATTCTTTACTCAAATCCCAATCCTCTTGGTCTGTCCTGTGCCGATGTGCCTCAGGAATGCCTTTCCTTTACTAAAGACTACATCATAGCCTTTGTCTTCCAACATTACGACAGATACTAGGTTCTTCTTCAGTCCAGGCACATACTTTACATCAGTCACGGTGAGAGGAGCTCCATGCTCTCTCTGAAACACAACCGTGCATTCACCTAAAACACAGTAATTTCCATCATCGCCCATCTCTATGCGCATCTGGAGGTCCTTCTCCTCCAAGGTACTGCATAAACTCTTGTCACCGGTCATGTGGAATGAGGCTCCACTGTCCAGGTACCATACATAGCCCACCATCGATGAAAACATGCATGTGATGAGGGTGAAATCCAATTCGAACTGTGAGGCCAGTGCCTCACCATTTGATCCTTTCGAGGATCCCTTCTTGGATTTCTTCTGTGGACAATTTGTTGCATAATGGCCCACCTCATGACAATGAAAGCATCGCACTTTCGATTTGTCAATCTTCTTCCCACCATGGGAAGAACTCGATTTGGAATGGGAAGCCTTCCTTTTCCCTTTCCTCGCCTTAGTCACTAACGCTATATTTTCTTCATCATCATGCTTTGATGAAGAACCATCTCTGGTGCTTCTCCTTATCTCCTCCTACATCAGATCTAACCAAAGCCATTCCCAATCTGGCAGTTTCTCTCTTCCATTTATTGAGTCTTGGTAGCTATGCCAGCTCTTAGGAAGACCGAGGAGAGCAAGACTCACCATGTCATCATCGACTGTCGTGATTCCTACACTTCCAAGCTCATCCCTACAGGTGGTGAGCTTGTTAAGATATGTAGAGATCGTGTCACCCTTTTCACACTTGATTTTCCAAAGCTTGTCTTTTAGCGCCAGCTTCCTCCAATCATTGTTGTTCTGATATAGATCCTTCAATGTTTTCCACATTGAAAACGATGTCTCCTTCCCATGGAGACTTGAGACAATGTGGTATCGAACTCCCTCTAGAAGAATCCTCCTCGCTCTAGCCACACATTTCTTCCATTCCGCCAATTCTTGGGCATTAGCAGCTGCTGGCTTGGGGACTTCTTGATCAATGAAGTCCTTCAAACTATTGTCCTCTAATACTGCTTCCATGCGATCCTTCCAGGATATATAATTCGAGCTGCCATCCAGGGCATACTCGAGTCTCAAACTGTTGAACGCCATTAGTGAATTTTGAGATGTGATAAGAATTTGATTTCTATAATTAAGAACTTCAAACTTCTCCCTTATTTGTATATTGTTCTCTGCTTTGATCACCTTTGCTCTGATACCATGTAGAATTTCTCACTGTAGATCACCTGATAATGCAATATACTAAAGCAAAATACTTAATCTACTTCCACAAACAAACTTGCGGAAGCTTAATCGATTTTGAGCAAGATCAATTAGAACACATATAACAGATGAAGAAGAAACAATCACACATGAACACAGAAGAATACTCTAGGGAAAGCCTCATCTAAAAACCCCAATCTCTGTATTATCATACAAGTGGAAATATCTCTAGATTACACAAATCTTTAGCTCACAAGCTATCCAACTCTCAGTACAATCCCTCAATGTTGCTCATAGACTGAATAGACACAACATATGCCTTCCTTCAGTCCTCCAAGCCTCCTATTTCCTTGCGCAATTTCACCTGGGTCCTCAAGCTGCCACCTGTGTGTAATTACCTCACACACTGCTCACCAAACTCAGAAATAACTGTGCAATCCTCAAAGAATGAATTCCTTCTGCATGCAAGAGATATCCTCAAGGGAATATTCCTGCAACTGATAGTACACTATCCCATCCTCTGATTCAACTAGGTCTCTAACTGAACTGACATTCATGAGTTATTTATGAGAGAATATTCAGTTATCTGAAGTACACTAGTTACATGCATGCATGCATTAACTAACTGAACTCACGATCAGTTCCACAAACTGTTGGAACTAATCTAACTAGACTTAACTGAGTTAATTGAGCTAACTAATTACAACTCAAAGTACATCTCATCCTGATCTCCTTAATTAAGGGATAACTTCCTCAATCAAAGGGATAACTGTTGCATGTCTTCACATAGACTTTATGTTTGATTTTCTCTAACTAATTAACTCAAGATGAATTAATTAATTATTTTTCAAACAGCTGCTAAGATCAAATTCGATTTTTAATTCTCAATTTTAATTCAGGGACTAACTAAAATTGGAATGTATCCCGAAATGTTATTTATAGGAATGTTATTTTTAGCACTTCTACTTTTAGCATTTCTTGTTGCTATTTGCAATAATGGAACCCTAAGTCTAAACTTAGGAAATTAAAATAATTAATGGGTACTAATCTAAATTGTGGGTGAAACCTCTAGAAGAAGGTGAAGATCAAGTCAATATGATTCCAACCATTGATTAGAATCTAATCTAGGTCATTTATTGATCAACGAGTGGATTATAAGACGAGGCTTGATGGGCACTTGGAGAATACACCAGAGGCAGATACTCAGTTACCCGAGTAAGATCGATTTTCTCACTGGTCGAAGTTCGACAAGAGAAAATTGAATCAGAGGGAGAGTTGCAGGTGAGAAAGAGAGAGAGGACATCAACATTAGTCAGGAGTACAAGGTAAGAAGACCCAGAGTAGGGACAGCCAACGCAGAAGTGATGCAGAAAGAGGTAGCGCAGGGCAGTTTGACGTTGGGACTGCGTGAGTAGTCTGACGTTGGGACAATGTGGGGAAAAGTGATTCAGGAATATGCAGAGGGATTCAAAGGGCCAAGAAGCACTTCTCTTGGATCAGAGATTTGTCAGGAAGCATCTGTAAAGTTTCTCACTTCTGTTATGTTGGTTGTATATTGTACAAGATATTGTTTGCTGAAGAATAATAAAGAAACCCTCATCTGTTGCACCGGTTTTCCTACATTGGGTTTTTCCAGGGACGATTGTCCAAAAATAACTGTGTCATTATGGTTATTCTTGTGTTGTTATTGCATTCGCTTTCAGAATTATATTTGTGAAGTATGCAGTAGAATTTATTTTGATATTCAACGTTAGGACATAGTGAATAACTTATTTCTGAATTAATAAGTAGAAGAAATAATATTATCATTGCAGTAGGATTTCTATTTTGAAATTTTCACACTAAGTACCTTGATATCTGTTCGACTTCATGCTTTCACGAAATGTAACTCTTGGAGCAATATGTATTTCAACATCTTTGAGCCACAAAGGTATTTTTCTTGAGGTAGAGGGATCACCAGGAGGTGGATTAATGGGATCCATTGGGCCTTCAACATCAAGCGTAAGCTCATATGTCAGAGGTTCATCCTGCTTTTTTGCAACATCATCATTATCCTTCCTTGAAATGGGGAGATCTATGGCCTTCCCAAGTGCAACATCTTCATCGAAGGTGACATCATGGCTAAATTCCACATCGCTTTGTCCAGACACATAAATTTTGTATGCCTTTGAATTTTCACCATAGCCCACAAATATACCTTTCTTCCTAGATGCTTCTAGCTTGTTTCTTTTCTCTTTAGGAACATGAAAATACACAGGACAACCAAATATTCTAAAATGAGAAACATCTGGTTTCTTACCAGTGAAAACTTCTTTAAGTGTCTTGAAATCCAATGCTTGATACAGGCTCCTAGTTTGAACATATACAATAGTGTTTGCAGCTTCTCCCCATAAGAACTTTGGTAAACCTTGATCAATGGAGCATGGCACAAGTGGCTTCCATGATTGTCCGATTCTTTCTTTCAGTAACTCCATTTTGATTAGGAGTGTATGGAACGATTGTCTCCCTCTTAATTCCAACCTCTCTGCAAAAGTCATTAAATTCATTTGATTCATATTCAGTTCCATTGTCGGTCCTCAATATTTTGATCTTCTTCCCCGTTTGATTTTCCACCAAGGCTTTGAAAGAACGAAATCATTTGAACGCTTCATACTTCTTCCTCAAGAAATAGACCATGCTTTGCAAGAGAAATCATCCAAAAAAAATGCACAGTATAAGTATCCTCCCAATGATGTTACAAACAACATTCCAGATAGGTTAGAATGGACCAATTGAATAATATCAGTAGTTTGGCTTTCACTTGAAGGGAATGGTCCCCTTGTAAGTTCCCAGCTGCCCAACCCTGAAAAAATCCATGATTCATCTTGAACTCAAGCATACTTGTGACCATCTTCTTTACCCTAGGTAAGGATTTGTATTGAAGGTGAGCAAATCTCCTATGCCATAATTCAAATTGAAGAGAAGTATCGCAAATCAAGGCTCCCAAAGGACTTCCTCCAACTTGATAAAGACCTTCAACCCTAAATCCAAGTGTAAATGCATCTTTAGGGTTTCTTTTCCAAATACTCAGCTTTCCATCAATGAATGCTACCTTGAAGCCTTTATCTTCCATCACAGAAATAGACACCAGGTTATTCTTCAAATCAGGTACATATAATACTTCTTGTAGTTGGATGGTTTGACCTTGATTTTAAGTGAAGAGTGACAATGCCTATTCCTTTCACAGGATAGGTGGCATTATCTCCAAGTATGATCTCCAAATTAGTCTTCTTTTCAACCAAATTTGAGAGGGCCTCCTTGTACCCAGTGAAGTGCCTTGAGGCTCCACTGTCAATCAACCAATGATCCAAAGTATTCGGAGGAGAGGCAGTAGATAGAGTAGAAATAAGATAAAATTCCTTTTGTTTTTCTATAACATTACTTTCCTCATACCTAAAATTTCTCGTCCTTTTGGGAGGTCGACCATTTCCATATCAAGCAATAGGAGGATTCCTCTTTCCTTTATTGTTGAACTTGTTGTTCCTTTGATTTCCATTGCCTTTGAAATTATTGTTGTTGTTGTAGTCATCATCCCTTGGAGAAAAAAATTCTCGTGAGGGCATTCTCTAGCATAGTGGCCTAACTTGTTACAATTGTAGCACCTTCCTTTCTTTCCTTTAGTGAATCCCTGCTTGAACCCTTGACCCTATCTCCTTGGACCAACATTATTCTTCCTCTTAGCATGAGCGAAGAAGGAAGTAGGTTCATTTCCATTTGAGGGCCTGTTTCTCTCCATCATCCTTGTCTCTTCTTGAGTGCATCTAGCCAATAATTCATTGAAACTAGGAATCCTATCATTGTTGAGAATGGTTGTGTTAAACAAATCCCATGCTCTTGAAAGAACTCCAAGTGAAATGAGAGTGAGAACCATGTTAGCAATAACTTCTCCACGGGATAGAAGGTCAATCTTGGTTTGAGAGATCCTCATGAAGTAGGATTGGATAAACTCCCCTTTATCCATCTTGATGTCCTTCAACTTGTTCTTGAGAAAGAGGATTTGATTTGCATTGTTTACTTTGAACATCCCAATCAACTTATCATACATCTCCTTAGATGTTCCCAAATCAGAAATATAGGCAACCAAATGCTTTTGAATGGAGTCTATGATAATTATTTTAGCTTTGACCTTAGATTTCTTGTGCTTTGTCTTTGCAGCAACAGGTGCATTTGAAGGAGGCTCTACCACTCTTCCCTACACATAGTCCATGGCATCATGCTCTTCTAAAATCAAATCCAAAGTCATCTTCCATGCACAATGGTTAAATTTTTCCTTGAGTTTATCCTCAAACTTGAAGTAAGATGTAATATCCATTGAAGCTAGTCCAATAATCTTGTCTAACATCTCTCCTTTAGTGATTGCTTTTCTCTCTCTTGCTTGGGCTTTGTCTTCACCTGAGCTCTGATACCATGTTAATTTTAGTTAACAATGGTATGTTCTATGCTTAGCATTATTACTTCAATGTTCCTTTAGCAACCTAATGACAATTTCCAATTTAGTTTTCAATAGCAAACACATCAATCACATTGATAGTAAAAGTAGATTAAACATGAAACAAAATGTAGAAGACAAGCCAAGACAAGAGGACACCAGATTTGGCAAATGCCAGGGAAAAAACCCCAATGTGGGGAAAACACTTTGATCAACTCTTCTTATTATTATATCAAATGTTCAACAGAGAGAGAGTACAAAAGTGAAAATCTGATTTGCCAAATCATAGTCAAAACAACCTTGTCAAATCTGTAGTCAACTGCAGCCAAATTTAGCCCTAACTAGAAAGTCAAAGGTGGTCAATGCAACAACAAATCTTCCTTTTTGGAGCTTGGTCATACCCAGTCAAACTCGACCTAGTAAGATGGTCAAAGTCAGCCTAAAGAAGTTTTGAAAACTACGGTCAAACTTGGTCAACTCTGTGGTCAGGTCTGGGGTTAACCCTCCAGTCAGTCCTATGGTCAACCCTGCAATTAGCCCTATGGTCAAAGTGCCCAATAATTCTCGGTTCCTATGCCAAACTGTACGACTTACCAAAAATGAAAATTTCCCACAAAAATTGTAGTCAAAGGATGAGTCAAAGTGCTCGGTCAATGCTGGTCAAACTCCTACAACAGTCCTGAAATTTGGCCCTACAATTTGCCCAGAAAATTCATCCTTCTACCACATGTGTGAGAGAGAGAGGATCTTCCCAATAGCTGAACCATTGAGAGAAGGAGAGAGAAGAAATGTGTGTGATGATGATGCCAAATGAGGTGAGAGGGCACTTTTATTTATACAAGTCCTTGAGGGTGAAGAGTCACGTCCATTGGGCTTCATGAGACTACATGATGATGTGGCTGACCTGAACAATTTGCACATGTGTGGGCATAAATTCAAAAACACACTTATCCTTGTCCAAATTGGATGATCTTTATATCAATTTTGGTCCACTCGAAAAGAGGAATTTAATGCAATCATCACCTCCATCAAATGAGCTATCCCAAGGTGGAATTTGGCCCTAGTTACCAATTTTAATAAGTTGTTTTGTATTGCTTTGTATGGAGTCCATCTCTAGTAAGTAAGGCCCATGTAGCAGTGTGAAAGAAATACGTGTAAGAAGGCTTACTAGAAGATTATGCCTACTAATATAGTTCATTCTCTAGAATGTTCTTAGGCGGTAGAAAGTACTATATAAAGAAGTAGAAGCAATGTAATGAGATATCTTGTGAGGTTATTTGTAATGGAAAATTTGCTTAATTCAAGGTTATCTCCTCAAAGAAGAAACTACACATTGCTTTCATTGATAAAGGTCTAACATTTCATGCTATTTTTGGTTTTTTATTTGGCTATTGTGGTTGTATTCTATTTTTTCTATAACAAGTACGGATAAAATATATTATTTATGCTCTATATCTTTCAATTTACAAATAAAGAACACTATAAAATAGGAATATGGATATATCATTGTAATAAAACCTAAGAAACCACTTAGTAATGCATATGATTAAAACCATATAAGAAATTATTACTATTGCAACTAATATAACTTTGGTGTATGCTTTACTTGCTTTAAAAAAATGTATATGAAGCTTAATGTCTAGTAGTGAGGGGAGTAATGATGTGGCATTGTAATAAGATAGATAGCCACCCATAAATCAAAATTACTGACAATACATAGGAATGTAATTTTCATGTTATTACTATTGGAGTGAAAGAGAACGATACCTTATCATTTTTGACATTTGCACCCCAAAGTCAACTTTTGAATTGACAAACAATGATAAATCCCTTATGACTCATCCTTGTATCATAATTGTTATATATCTAAAGTTATACATAGCACACTCACACAAACAACAAAGTTAACAAAAATGAGGTGGTCTCTACTATGTCTTGATGCCACCCAAAGAAAATCATGTTAACATGGAAGGGAACTTGTCATCAAACTCAAAGTGTCAAGTGATTAAGTAATGCTCTAGATCGAAAAATTTAGAAACTTTTTGCTAGATTTCGAGAGTGGCTTCCCTACCAAGAGTTGAAATGTTCTCTATAACACAAGTTGTGAAGCCTTCCTCTATAGTACAATCCCAATTCTTAATTAGGTATGCAATTCATTAGTCTTATTTTTTTCCATGATATCTACATGCATAATGTTCTTTTGTACTATTCTTCATAGTTTTCTCTATGGAACTAGAGTTATGAGCTTCTCTGAGGCACATAAGTAGTTTGCATGTCTAATGGATGCATTGATATTACCATGAGGAGAAGCTTTCTATGTAAAATAGGATGTTTAGAGTTTTTTTAATGGTTGGTAGGCGCAAAGATGATATACCAAGTGTAATAACATGGATTTTGTTCCACACTAATAGTGTCTTCCTTTTGTATTTAAGAGTTTGTGAAGTGATTCATTTTAACCTTTCAACAATAAGCACATAAGTTCCTAATAAATGTGAGTAGAAGAGTAAGTATTGCAATGCTAATATTATAATGAGAGAGGATAATATCACATAACTCACATACCTACATGCTAAAGCAAACCTACAGTGTATAGTAAACTTCCAATTGAACAAAGTTTTTGATGTATGCTTTGTTAGGCCAAAACGAACCACAATATGTGATGCTTTATGGCATGATACCATCAAAGAGTTAGGAGAGGGGAAATCACGAATTTGTGATGTAGGGATTACTAATATGGAAAGAATTTCAATGCTCGAAATGTCAATTTCAAATTAACAAACCTTTTTGTGTATGTTTCACTATCTAGAAACAATCCTCAATATGTAAAGCGTGAATATTTAATATCATCATATGATTAGGCACATGCTGTTATGATAAGATAGTTCACAACATCACACAAACATTGACCATAACCCAAAAAAAACTTATAATATTGTGTTAAGATAATTGGCATCGCATAAACACTAACTATAATCCAAAAACAACTCACAACATATACATAAAAACTATTAACAATATTAATATTAAAACTAATATTATCATTAAATTATAGATTAAAAAATATATTAATCTAGGAGTTGTCTATAATGCGACTTTTTGGAGATTCTGGTGACAGAATGCGGCGGAAGAAATTGAGGTTAAATCTTGATTTGTTGCAGTTAAAATGACTTTTTAACTGCATATTTGGATTCAACACCCCGAAAAACCCCTGGGACGCTTTGATTGTGCAAAAACTAGCTATCAAACTTGCGATTCCAATAAATTGCTGCTGGATTTTTACCGGAAAAACCCACTGAAAAGACTTTCAAAAAGTCGCATTATAGACAACTGCATTAATCTAATAAAACCATAATTTAAAAACATATTAATCTAATAAAACCACACTACTAAAACTAGTGTACCTTTGGTGTGTGCTTTGCTTACTCAAAACAACTATATATGAAGCTTAATGGTTAGAAAAGACAGAGGAGGAGGGCTAATAACATGGGATTCAAATAAATAGATAGCCACTCATAACATGGGATTCAAATAAATAGAAAGCCACTTATAAATATATAGTATTGCAATACTTACATTATTAAATTTAAATGAAAGAAATATTATGTCACATCAATTAAATAATTATTTTTATAATTGACTTTATAAGTTATGTTGGGGTTAGTTTAAATACATAAACAATTTACTTATGGTAAAATATTATTGTCAAAATTTTATTTATAATAAAATGTTATTATGAAAATTGTGTAAAATTTAAATATTTCCTTATTTCCATCCTAACCTCTTCGCATCAAATTTGAATGTAAAACCCAATAAAAACTAAAGCCCTCATAAACTAACTAATCTGCACATCACATCATGAACAAGTGCCTTTTTATATTATAATTTTTATGCATGTTAAAAGTATTCATTTCCGCAGGTGTTTTAGGGCACACCCACACAAACCAAAGGTAAAATTCGGTGGTCTCTACCGTGCCCCGGCCCCACCCAAAAGAAATCACGTTAACGTGGAAGGTAAGTCTGGGCACTTGGGCAAGTTTGACTAGCCATCAGAGTGGCAGCTTCGAGTGATCGAGTAATGTTATAAATTGAGAAATTTAGAGCCCTTTACCTAGATTCGAGGACCGAGTTCTTAGCGGAGACTTGAAGCTGTCTGCAACACGCAATCGCCAATTCTCCTCTGCAAACGCTTGCGGCTGTGAATCACGTCTGCAATCCGTTAGTGATATTTTTGTTCATGATATCTACTCTCCTAATATTATTCTGTACTGTTATTCATAATTTTATACCTGATACCATATTTTCTAGCTTCTCAAGGCATGAAAGAAGCTTGCACTTTCAATGGATGTCCTGATAGACAGCTGTGAAAAGTTTTCTATGTAGAACAGGATGTTTAAAGTTTATTTTAACGGTTGGTAGGGGCAGAGCAAAAGCCTAACAGTGTTTGAGTTGGGGTTTATTGTGCTAGAGTCTGATGCTCTGTTATTACTGGTTAGGGCCTGCGTTTTACTTCTTCTTAGGATACCTTTACTGTTTTTTATGCGTCTGAAACAAGTAGAATTCTCACTCTTCAAGTTTATACAGCTGTTATAATGAATGCACTCTGCTGTAAAAACCCTATAGGCAGGCACAGAGAAAAAAACTTGGTACGGTTTGAGTTAGAGTTTTGCGGTCGGTTATTAATGTTTAGGGCCTGCATTTTCCTTATTCTTAGGATACCTCAATTGTTTTTATGCGTCTGAAACAAAGTAGAATTCTCACTGTTTTAGTATATTCAGATGTTGCAATGGACGCGCTCTGCGGTAGAAACCCTAGGCTGATTTTATTACCTGTAGAAAAGGGATAGGTACCATCTTTAAAAGGCTCTTAAAAGGGTAGTGGAAAGACTGTTTGTGGTTAATTTGCCCGAGTCCAATATTTGGTCATCCTCTTGTAAAGGTAACAGACAGGAAACTCCCAGGCGGACAATACTTCCATGTGAAATCATGCTTTAGTAATCATTTGTTGGATATTAATAAAATAATAAAAGTATCTTATCTTCGCTGTATTGTTATTTTTTTTAAAGTTGAAAAGTATATGTTTTTTTTGGGTCTCTGGTGTATTTGAGCATTTAAAGTAGAGATATTCTTCTTCTGATTATGCCAAAGTGGGATTATTAGAGTAACGTTTCGTGTTGATTCTCACTTAGTTCGACCTTCCACAACAGTGTAGGAAATTATTCATGATTTGTTTTGATGGCAAAGCCCGTCTTTAAGCAGTGATACAGTGATATTACCTTCGAGATAGTACTGAGAACATGTTAATGACCTAGTGTGGTGTAGATATATTTGCAAAGTTTGGTTAGACCCCTGAACTATGCCATAAGGTCCAAGGTCAAGGGTATAAAATGTGTGTTCCTGTAATGGGTTTCATATGCCAAATCTGGCATACTAGGCAAGCTGTGACCTAAAATTGCCTTGGCTCTTTGACATTTCCTGTTTCCGGTTGATAGCTTACTCTGGTGGGTCCAGCACCAAAGTTTTGGTCTTTCTGCCTTTCATTTATTTTATTTTTAAATGGGACGGTCATTTACTAGTTGGAAATAAAAAGTCTGCTTTAGTTTTGTTCCTACATCCTCTCTTTTTGGTGTTTCTTGGTTCTTCATAATTCCTCTGTTTTTGCTTCATTTAAGAAGTCACAACTTCATTTATTTTCATTCTTCATAAAATTTTAATTGTAGCTATACTGATTCCTGTTTTTGCAGACTCTAAGGTACCATGGATGGACATGCAGCGCCCGAGCCTGTAAGTTATATTTGTGGAGGTATGTTTGCTTTCCTGGCCTCCAGTTGGATTTCTATATCCACTAGCAGTTTGTTGAACATGTCTGTTGCTTTATTGTTTGCAAACATTATACGTATGTAAGGATAATATTTTTTATCCATTTTGTTTTGTTGTTTCTAGAATCTTATTTATGTATTCTTACATTTGTATGATATTGCAGACTGTGGCGCTGAAAATTCACTAAAGCCGGGTGATGTAATTCAATGTAGAGAATGTGGTTACCGTATCCTGTACAAGAAACGTACTAGAAGAAGTAATATTTCTCATTGCTGATCTGAATTGCATTCACAGGATTGCTTGATGCAGTTGTTTTGAGCTTGTGTTCTAGCCTTCATTATCATTGTGTGTTTGCATGGTTTCTTCTTTAAGTTTGTAGTTTATATAAATTTAAATGGAAAGAAATTCAAGGTGAATGGTGACCGTTTCATTTGAAACGGGTTTGAAAAAGCTCATGATTGAAACAAGAGCATTTCTTCTTTCTCAGCAGCCCTTGTGACTTCCCAATGCCTTTATTGTTGAAACAGATTATTGTTTTTCTCATTCTATCACGAGAAGAGCGCTAATTTTGGTCTTTATTTAGTATTTATCTATAATGCTTGTGTCATGGTAATACAACTATCTCAGAAAGCTTACCGGCCTGTCTTAACTGTGTTTTTGTGCAGTTGTTCAATATGAAGCTCGCTGAGATCTTTTTCTATATGTCACACTGATCATCGAGAGCATGTTTCTGAAACGTTTCTCGATTTGGGGATGTATGAATGTAGACTTTTTGGGTATGTATGAATGTGGACTTATGATTTTACAATAAGGAAACTTGTAAAAAGGCTTTCAGTTGATAGTCCTGTCTCTGTTAGTATTTTGTATATATTACAAGTTGGTTTGAAGAACATTATTATATTATCTAAAGCAGGTCGTTTGTTAAATGTCTTTATGTAATCGTGTTTACGGTTCTTTTCGAGGAGCACAACTGCAGATAGATAAAATATTAGTTGTGTGATGCAGTAATAGAAAGCCTTACAGAGAATTTTGGTTGATACTCTCATCTTTGTAAGCATTTTGGGTTGACTTCACAATATTATTTTTAATTATTTGCGACTACATTTGAAGCAGCTAAATTGTGAAATCTTTTTATGCATGATGTATCAATGAGTTATTTTGAGAATTCATGAGGTAATTTCCAAAATTATATAACGCAAAGTTCATGTGCATTCAAGAAATTTTGTTACGCATGGTTAGCCTTAATAATTTTATAATGCGAAAACGGAATCTGGTGTCTTTATTTAGTTTTTAGATAGCGTAGTTGGCTTTAATAATTATATTATTAAAAGTCTGTGTTCTATGAGGATGTTTTCCCCATTGCGCGGGTGTGCTCTTCATGTTTCTCACGCTGTTGGGATGGAGTCATTTGGGAAATGTTTATCACATTTTTTTAATTTTGGGGGAGTGCCAGGGAAAATGTTTTCTTAGTGAGGGGTGTGTTTCCCAAAAGGCGAACTTCTAGGCTTTTTCTTCAAAAAGGGGTGTTTTTAAGTGTCCCTCCACAAAAGGGGTGTTTATGGGTGACCCCTTTTTTTTGTTAAGGCCTATAAAGCTTAAAAAATGAAAAAGAAAAAATGTCAAAAAATCCTCTTCAAAAAGGGGTGTTTTTAAGTGCCACTCCACAAAAGGGGTGTTTATGGGTGACCCCAATTTTCTTTTGCCTATAAAACTTAAAAAATGAAAGAGAAAAACTGTCAAAAAAATCTTATTTCACTGTCATTTTTATGGGGGTGTTTATGGCTGACCCCACATTTTTTGCCTATGAAAGCTTAAAAAATAAAAAAATAAAAAAGGAAGAATGTAAAAAAAAATCCTATTTCACTGTCATTTTTATTTATTTTATTCACTTTTTCATTCTTGGATGCTCATTTTATTTCCAATATCCATTGTCTATTGTCAATTTTCATTGTTGAATCTTAATTTGAATCCTGTTTATGTCAACTTACATAAACATTATGATTTTGGGAGACATCTCTGGTGTGTCTCTTTGCTCCGGTGAAGCTGAATTTTGTGTTTTTGTTTTATGAATTGTTATTGTTAGGATTTTATCATTATCAATTTTGTTTTTATATTTTTAAATGAAGACCCATTTGCTAGGCACCTGCCGTACCTTTGCCCCCATTGAATTTCCCCAAAATTTGGGAGTGGTTCCACTCATCCCTTGTCTGTTTCTTTGCTCCCGTGTTCCTCAATCCTGGAAACTTGGTAGAACATTGTTAAATCTGGATTTAGTGTGTTAATTTGGGAGTGCTTCCATTCATCCCTGGTCTGTTTCTTTGCTCCCGTGTTCCTCAATCCTGGAAACTTGGTAGAACATTGTTAAAGCTGGATTTAGTGTGTTTGTTTTATTCTGAGATAAATAAAAAGTTGAGATACATCTTCCTAACTCTTCCTAACTCCTTACAATTTCGAATGCATCCATTTGTTCCTAATCTACATGGACCTGATACAGGGGTGGTAGGTGGGTAGGGATCCAGGTGGGGGAGGGATCCTTTGGGATCTCGCTGAACAACAAGAATTCAAGTTTGTGTGGGGCCTAGGTAAAGAATCCAACAACATGGCAGAAAATGCATGCTCTGCTCCTAGAATTGATGTTAGCCAAGAATCAGAAATGTATGGTCTGCTCCTAAGACTGACTGATCTTAGCCAAGAATGATGTTAGCCAAGAATCAGAAATGTATGGTCTGCTCCTAAGACTGACTGATCTTAGCCAAGAATCATGGAATTTCTAGGATTGCCATTATGGGGATTCTCTCATAACCGACCATTTCTTGCAAAAGGGGGTACCCTCCAAGACAAACAAAGCTAAATCTTCTTTTACAAAGAATCACTAGTTTATTGGAATCTTTTCAGCACAAAAGCTTCGTGCATGTTCTGAGAGCTAGAATTTAGAGGCAGAACAACAAGCCAATCTAGCCTGTGGTCTGATCAAGGGCCAAATAGAAGTCAATGGGGAAAGGAGTTGGAAAACCATTACATTTTCAGCACACAAGCTTCTTGCATGTTCTGAGAACAACAAGCCAATCTAGCCTGTGGTCTGATCAAGGGCCAAATAGAAGTCAATGGGGAAAGGAGTTGGAAAACCATTACATGACAATGCTTATGCTTATGCTTATGTGATATACCTCTTATGTTTATATGCTATGCAAACATTAGAATCATTATGGAGAAGCAGGGTTTAATTAACAAATGTACGGAATTTAGCGTTGGCAGGATGCAATCAATGATAAGTGATGTGAATAATTTAAATGGCGGTAGGCTCATATGGAAGGAGGTGTTGGGCCAGCATTACACGGTGGGATCTGGATATTAAATCTCCTACGTGGGCCTTTCAATCACCCAGTCTTGGAAACAACATCGCCCGCACCAGACGAAAGGATTGAGTTCGTGTGGGAGCACCAACGATTACCTCGAGCAATCGAGGAGAGAACCTGGTTCGGCATGGGATTTATTTGTTTTTTGAGGATGGGTAAACATTTAGAGTGTGAAGAAGCCTGGCTCCTCCTTCGCCATCCCTGGAGATTACGCCCTTGGGAAGAGAGGTTTGAGCCAGGAATTAAAGCGTTTTGGGCTGGTAGCACTAATCTTGCAGTATTGTCTTGTCCTCTTTGTCCTAGAATTCTCAGGGAACACGTTCAACACGAGTTGAATCGGAAGCAGACATAGGTGGTAATCGATAAAGGCAGAGGTGACATAGGCGACATAGGCATCAAGCAGACCAAAAGCCCGGAAGAGAGTAGAGTGAAGGGCTCGTGGGAATTTCTTTTGCTCTTGGTTCAAAAATTGGTAACCTGCCCTTTCCTTTCTTGGCATAAGTCTCCAATTTTATCTGCAAGTTCATTTGTGTGTGTTCTCCTACTATGCCATTGGCATCATTCCTCCAAGGGCTGCTCCAAGGGCTGTCGGGAATTGTGTGGAGACAAGGTTAAAAATTGGAGAAACA
Organism: Pinus taeda; assembly: GCA_000404065.3. Lineage (NCBI taxonomy): Eukaryota > Viridiplantae > Streptophyta > Pinopsida > Pinales > Pinaceae > Pinus > Pinus taeda. The sequence continues at coordinate 35,520 of APFE031258957.1, forward strand.
CTTGTCGCAAGGGCCTAACGGATCCACACCGGCACTCTGACGAAGGAGAAGGCTCCCCAGAGTGCCCTCTCTGCTGGCATTCCCCTGTAGTCGAAATGCATATGCAGAATTGGAGGATGCAATGTCGATGGACTCCTCTCATTGTGAATGAGCAAGTATTGTAAAATTGTTTCTTTGTGGACAATTTTGCAGGATATAAAGTTGTAGACATCGTTAGGAAGTCGGTATTAACTAGCTTTTGTGAAGAGGAGGTAGAAACTCCAAGTGTCTTTTATGCTGTTATAGAATATGTCTTCGCTCTAATGTAACTCTCCTGGTTTTGCTGTGTTCCAGGCGCATATTCTATAAAATATATTACTCATTATTATATAAAAAAAATTCTACATGGACCTGATACAGAGATGTTCTTCTGAAATGCTGATTTGAATGACCCCTGGACTTGATACAGAGATGTTCCCCCCTGAAACGCTATTTTGAATAACCCCTGTAGCAGAGTTTTTAAATAATTGACGCTGATTCTATTCTGGACATAGCCTTTCATGGTTAATCAATAATAAGAATACCACAGGCACAGCGACTAGAGGCTACATAGGACTCGTTTGAGGAAAAATAACAGTTGTAATCAAAGTTGTAAGCATGGTTGCATAGGATTGCCTTGGTTGCAGAGGCTACATGGGGCTTGTTTGAGCAAAAATAATAGCTCTTAAGTAAAGCTGCAAGCATGGTTGCATGGTGCTGGCTTGATTGCGTCATATCTGACTCTGTTACATCAACATTTTAAGGATGCACTACAACAATTTAGCATTATGGTTTTACAAATGAGCCAACAAAATCGTTGATAAAGACAACCAAGTCATATGTAAAGGCAAATGGTAACAATGCATAGGGTGATAATGGGCCCTTGCAAATCGTTTGTGATACGCCAACTTGTTTGTATCAGTATGTGAAAAAACTAAACAAGTCCTGGAATTCAGTAAATTCAAGCAAAACACAAACACGCTAACTTGTTTGTATCAGTATGTGAAAAAACAAAACAAGTCCTGGAATTCAGTAAATTCAAGCAAAACACAAACTTCTATTGTGATTGACAAATTCTAGAATCCATGAAACATGAAATATGCTTCCATGGATCCAAAAGAGGTGGAAGATTGTAATTGTGAGAGTATATATAAATGGATCAAATATGCTTCCAAGGAGCAAAAATAGGTGGAAGATTATAATAGTGAGAGTAAATATAAATGCATCTTTATATAATTTGTTTTCTATTTTTGTTGAAAATTTTGGCGTTATATTTGGTTGTAGAGTCCATTTTAAAGGTAGGCCCCACTTTGTGATTTAGGGTTGAGAAACTTTTGAAGCCTATGAACTGAAATTTGTTGGGGTTAAAACTTTTTGCACAAAAACTCATTCGTGGACAAAATTTTTTGCACAAAAACTCATTCGTGGACAAAACTTTTTGCACAAAACTCATTCGTGGACAACTTTTTGAACAAAATTCATTCGTGGACATTGGTCTTCGTATTGAGAGCTCTTCCCGATGACCGCAAGATAACATTAATTGAAAAAATCATTTGAAGTTATGCCTCTTACAAATTGATGAATCATGTTGATCACATGATATTAAGTGGATACCACACCAATTTCCATTATTTCCATGCGAGGAGTTAGCCAATTTCCATTATTTCCATGCGAGGAGTTAGCCAATTTCCATTATTTCCATGCGAGGAGTTAGTTAATTAAAAGGGTTCAAAACCTTTAACCTTAATTTTGTGGTGAGGCATGCAAATTTAAAGCTTTAGCCCTAACTATAAAGACAATTAAGATATTGTTAAATATCATGTTGCTATGATAGGAAAGGGTTGTAATTTTGATGTATTTGTAAATTTCAATTGTTCCATGGTAGCAAAAGCCTTGAGTAAATTATTGAAATTATTTTCAATAACCTAAAGTAGAAGACCTTGTAAAAGCCATAGAAGTCACAATGTCCATTGCAATTCCATAATGCATGTTATTTGTATTTTGCATTTCGTAGATAGAAGAAATGAGCAAGGCATGGGCTTCACTTTCTAGTTGCTTTTTTCACATATTGGGATGTTGGAAGGAACACATCGTGTCTATTGTATGGATGGTGTACTATTTTTTAGTGTCTTCCAGTTTAATTCATCAATGTTTTAATGTTTTTTGCACTAAAATAGCAATATTAAATCTAAATCTAGAGTAAAACATTTTATAATAAGATATTGTAGAATATTGGAATATCTAAAATGACAAGTTGTTTTTAGTGGATATCCACAGTGATGTATAAAGCATATTGGTATATAAACATTTTTGGGGTTTTTGTGGGATGTCACATTATTTAAGTGGCATGACAAAAAAATCTTAACTCTAGCCATGGTAGATTAGGATAGTAACAATCCATGTGATGAGTTAGAGGAGAGGTTTTCAAAGTTGGAAGCACAAATAACTAAAATTTCTCACAATACGACCATCCTCATGGTCACTTCAGAGGACAAGTTTGTACATTTTGGCTAGTTTGATAACTCCAATTCAAAAGCTAGCTTAGATGGAAAATTTGGAGACAATGAAGACCAACAATAAGAGCAAAAAAAGGAGCCAATGAAAGAGAGATGAAGTTCAAGCACCATTAGTTATTGCCATTATTTCTTTAAAATAGAAGTAAAAGTGGATGTCGAACCTTGCCAAAGTAAGATTGATATTAATAAGTTGAATTAATGGTTACAACAATTATAAGCTTATTTGGTGTTCTTGATATTGGGGAAGAGCCAAAGTTTCATTTGCCCTAATGGATTTAGAAGACCTTGCGCAAGCTTGGAGGAGAAGCCACTCAAAGACACTAAAGTTAGAGGGTGATTCCCATGTGACTAAGAGGAGGGTGTTCCAAATCCTCGTTAAATCTCATTTCTGCCCTATTGGGTGTGAAATGGGTCAATGGATTTGTTGGAGTTACTTTTGGTAGACACAAGGGAAGAGTGTGCAAGAGTGCCACATCGAGTTAGGAAAAAAAACCATTACATTAGCTATCTCTTAGGGATTTTTCTTCTTTTTGCATTTTACATAAATACATAGAGGTACAATTATGAAGACTGAAACTTGTTACATCTTTCAACAAATTCAATATGGATGTGGGAGAATACTTGAGAAATGAAGGAGCATTCCACAAATTAATGTATAGTAGATTCAATTTGGGACTTGCTTATTTTTGTGTAGCATTAGGAGGTATTCATGCTTGCCAAAAGGCCTCCCCAATTGACAAAGAAAAATTATGAAAATGAAAAATTAAACGTTGTATTTTTGGGCTTCATGTAGGCCTTAAATTGTCAAGTTGGCCCCACCATGAAAGGGTGTGACCCTTGGTCAAAGTCACCCATTTGTTAAGTGTAAATACACAAGTTGGCTTCCACTTTTTGGCCAATTTGGAACACACACATTCTGTCTCTTTTATTCTTATCCACACATGCGAATTCAAGAGGAAAATTTGAAGTTTGAATGAGTTATAGACGCTGCCATTTCATCGATTTTTGTACTATGTTTGATAAAAAAATTGGCTCTATTTAATTGAGAATTTGTCCAAAAGTTTGATTGCAAAGAAGTCCAAGTTTGACCGTAGAAGAAGGCCAAGTTTAATAGCAAAGAGACACTATTTGATCGGAGGAAGTCAACTGCAGGACTGAGTTGACCATAGGGGTAAACCACAGGTCTGAATTTCTAGAATTGAAGAAATTTCTAGAAATGCTTCTTCCATTTTAGATTTCCTCCCTGTGGTTCTAGACGAAAAGTTGACTAGAATTGACTATTTTGATGGCTTGACTAATGTTGACTAAGTTGGAATTTTACCAAGTTTTACTGTTGAATAGACCTAGATTTTGGTACAAATCTATAGAATATTTTTTAGATTGTAATTATTTTTGAAGAAAAAATTTCTCCTAAAAGAAAAGTTGTTGGGTTTTCCTAGGGTAAATTTGCTATCTCTATTGTGTTTGTTTGTCTCTTTACGATCCAATTATTTTCATTACATTATTGTTGATATTTTCTATGTATAATTGCTCAATGATATAAGTAGTATGAGATATATTGATTGGAAATCATTAGGAAGTAATGATCAAATCAGAAAATCAGTTTCTATTATGCTTCCTTGTAGAAAACTCAACATGGTTTCAAAATTTTGTTGAAAGAGAAACCATTGTAGTTAGCCCTAGAGACAAGTGTTCAAGTAGCTTAAGTGGTTTTTGGGTCTCTTGACTAAAATGACAGCAAGTATTAGAGTTGAAGATAGATGCCATCAATTTTGGATCTTGGAATACCAAGATACTCCTTATTTGGAAGAGAACGAACTTTAGGATAATGTGGAGAAATTTGTTCCAGAGCTAAAGGGAGATGAAGAGAACCAAATATAAGAAGAATGAAACTAAGACCAAGAGAATCTCGGTAGATTCCATAAAATATCACTAATTATTCCCAAGAGAAGGAACACGATGATGGATAATTTTTCCCAGATCCTTTGGCCTCTACCCACAAGTGACGCATCTCCATCTTGTAGCCACACTAGAGGTTCCATTCCTTGTAAGGTACAAGTCAAATTTGACATTCCCATATTTGAAGCCCAGATAGATGCAAACACTATAGATAGATGGTTAATTCTGTGTAAGGATATTTTTCGGTTCATGTCTTTTCCAATCGGGAAAATATTACTTTTGCACTCCTCAAATCCACCCCCCATGTCAAGGACTGGTGGGAAACCCACTGTGAATAGAAGGACAAGAGGGAACCCTCACTTTTTTTAGTTGCACCCACTTGGAATTCTTTATGAGATGCCATCAAGGAACAATATTACTCTATCAGGAGCTATGAGGATAAATACATAAAGTGGACCATGATGCGACAGGGAAGGGACCAAGATGTGTCGAAGTTCACAAATATTTTTAATCCCCTTCGCACAAAGTTGGGTATCAAGAATTTTGAGTGGAATTGGTACTCAAGTACCACAGATGTCTATGTAAGTACATCCAGAATGAGATGGAGTCCCTATACATCTCCTCGCTTGTCATTGCCTATTGATACACTGTCAAGATCAAACATATATTTAAACAAAAGAAGCAAGACTTTGGATCTGCGAATCTGAAGCAAGGGAAAGGAACCCCCAAACTGCAGAACTAAGGACAAGGCCAAGGCAGGGCGACCTAGGAAAACCCACTGAATCCGCAAGCAAAGAACAAAACCATGAATACAAAGAATGACCAAGGGAAATGGTGTGAGTTCCATAAGATCGCCACTCACAACACAAGTGAGTGTCGAGCCAAGAAGTCATTGGTGGCTGAGTTGAAGGCTTCCGAATCAGATGCATGTTGTGACTCTGAGTCAAATTACGACAAGGGAGATGAAAAAGGGAAGCAGATTATTGATTCAAAGCCTAATGTCATCATTGCCATCACCAAGATCTAGAAGATTGAGCCCAAAGATCCAGAGGAGGGGGAGCGACTCTTCCACTCATAGATGTGGGTGAAGGGTTCTTCGCTACAATTCATTGTCGACATTAAAAGCCAAAATAACATCATTTCAATAGAGTTTGTGACGCAGTTGGCCTATCGACTACACCACACCTGTAGCAGTACACCATCAGGTGGCTTCACCAAGGACGAGATCTTTGCATCAGCCAACCGTGCTGTCTTCCCTACAACATCAAGCTCTTCATAGATGAGGTACTGTGTGATGTTTCTCCTCTTGAAGTTTGTGATGTATTATTAGGGCAAACACACTTGTGGAAGCGTCATGTTGTGTATGAGTATAAGACTCACATTGCTATTATTTATCCCAACAATAAGTTATACAGGAAAATGTAGGTAGCACCGCATACTACCATCTCTTTGCTCTTTGCGAAACAATGTATTAAGATCTTTCCCAAACCGAGAAATTTTTCTTCCTTATGATTCACCTTTAGGGAAAGAAGAAGATTGTGGCCACATCCACGATCTCTAGATAAGGTTCCTTCACATGAAAACAAAAAATGGACAAAGTCGTGGAGGAGCACAGGGACATCTTCACCTCACCCATAGGGGTACCCTTACATTATCAAGTCAAGCACTCCATTGATCTGAACCCGAGCGTGTTGCTACGCAGCGAACCAATCTATTGACGCTTTGTTATGGAGAACCATGAAATCAAGAAGTAAATTCAGGGTCCGGTGGAGAAAGGGCACGTCATGCCAAGTTCATCATCTTGTGGGAGCCTGATCGTGTTTGTACAAAAGAAGGATGACTCTGTATTCACTATCAGGTGTTGAATAATATCATTGTCTGGAATAGGTATCTAATCCCATGGATTGATGACCTTCTAGACTAGATCAAGGGGGCCAAATATTTCAACAAGATTGACTTGAAGTGTGGTTATCACCAAGTGCCAATCAAACCCTTCGATGTGTGTAAGATTGCATTCAACTCCAAGGAGGGCCTTTTCAAATGGATGGTCATGCCTTTCAGGTTGATGGATGCCCCCACAACCTTCATGAGGCTGATGGATGACATCTTGCGACCCTTCACCAACTCATTCGTGGTAGTGTATTTAGATGACATCGTTATCTTCAACCAGAGTTGGGAAGAACACCTCCACCATATTCAACAAGTCCTCCAAACCTTGCGACAACATAAATTGTCTGCCAATTTGGAGAAATGAACTTTTGGTATGACCTAGGTTCAATATATAGGGTACATCACTAATGAGTGGGGCGTGCATGTGGACCCAACCAAGATACAAGTTATTCAAGATTGGCCAGTCCCAACCATTTTAACAGAGCTCTACAACTTTTTGGGTCTTGCCAATTTCTACCACATGTTCGTGTTGAGGTTCTCTCATATCACTTGGCCTTTGAGTCAAGTCACCAAGGGTGAAGCAAAAGAAAAGTTATTTTGATCTGAATCTGAACAGAAGGAGTTTGTCAAGTTGAAGAATATCCTCTGCTTTGCACCGGTACTCACATTACCATACCTGTAGAAACTATTTGAGATTGAGACATATGCCTCCGACTATGCTATTGGTGCAGTTCTTACTCAATAGGGGAATCCAATGGAAAATAACAGTGAGAGACTTTCAGACATAGTACAAAAGTATCCCACTTATGAAAAAGAGATGTATTCCATTGTGCAGGCCTGCAAACAATGGAAGCATTACATTATGGGGAAGGGAACAATCATACACATAGACCACCGACCCCTGCAGTTCATATAGACACAAGGAAAATTGCAAAATGACCACCATCAGAAATGGTTCACATACTTGCAATAGTTCCATTTGAAAATTAAGTACAAGAAAGGTAGCACCAATACTGTTGCAAACTGCCTCAATTGACCGCTGGTCATGGCGGTGACCAGTGTGCTCGACTCTTGTGGACACAAGACTTTGGGGTGCTTGCATCTTTACAAGAGCGATCCAGAATCCAACAACACATACTAGATGCTTCTGGAAGGAAAGAAAGTTCCTGATTTTCATCTCCAGGGTGCACTGTTATGCCACCTGGGCCACCTCTGTGTTCCTTCAAGGGAGAGTGCCAAGATGATTTGGGAGGCGCACTAAGTCCACGACCTTCCATCCCCAAACTGATGTCCAAATAGATGTCGTCAATAGGATGATTGTGCACTGTTTGCGCATTTACAACTCGAAGAATCCACGCACATGGGGATGAAATCCTCCCCTATGTCCAACACAGTTACAACAAAGATCTCCATGGCTCAACTCGACACAACCCCTTTTAGGTGGGGTTGGGATTTTAGCTAATATGTCCCATTGATGTGGCCATACTATTTGCAGCTACTAAGGTAGATTCAGCTCATGTATAGGCCGAATCTGACAGGGATAACAACTTCATTGAACGCATCCTTTAGTAGGTCCATGACATATGAGATGAGTCAATGCTAAGTACAAGCAATGTCATGATCAAAATTGGGTGCCACACAAGTTCTAAGTAGGTGACAAAGTTTGGTTACATTTGTTGAAGGAGCGCCTCGCTAGTCCCCACTGCAAACTTCACCCCCTCGGATATGGGCCGTACACCATCACCAAGGTTGTAGGGGACAATGCCTTTGAGCTCAACATTACAACATTCCTCAGACTACACCCAATACTCAATGTGGACCGATTGTGACTATACTTTCCCCCATTGTTGGACACATTTGACGTTGCTAAGAAGCAAACACCAACATAGCTTAACCCAAGGTGCATCAAATATGCTACAACTGACATGATCATGGACACACAGATCAAGAGCACTTGACAATAGAGGTTCCAACTATATCAAGTTGTCAAATCAAACCAACTCTTTCACTAGGGACTAGGTTCAATAGAAATTTCCCCACCTCATGGAGGATCTGCACGCAATGGTGACAATTTCTTCCTAAGGTTGGAGGATTGATCCAGGTGGATATTGGTGGCCACCTACCTATTCCACTTGGATCTCCATTCAGTTTCATTTGTTTCCTTGACTATAACAACATTTACTATTTTTAGCATTTTTTCGGGTCCTAAACTTTCAAAAGCTGTTTTGACCCCCTAAACAATGTTTTTTTGAGGTCCACGACATAACTATATCCATAGGAAAGGGCATATCACAAATCATTTAGTACTCAGAGATGTATTTCCAACAAGCTATCATGCACACCAAACAAAGATCAAATGACCAGGTTATGACCCTGGGAAGTTGGCTGCCCAACTAACCTCAATGGGGTCCACAAAATCTTGGTGTTCCATCTCCTGAGGTTAGGGTTTTACCTTGCTATTCAACAATAAAAAAACCTTTGAACCTCAGTGTACCATAGTTCTATGTAGCCGCCACATCTCTTCTAAGAGATAAGCTACCATTGCCTAAGATGTTTTATTTCCATTCTGTATGTAAACATATTTTAGATCTTTGATAGTAATGAAATGAAGTTTTATTTGTACTGCATATTTACATTTGTGTTTGTATCTGTATTATGTTGCATTCCTATATAAGTCTGGATCAAGATTGACATTACATAGGTGGAAACATCAAGTAGTACAAGACAAGGTTGTGACAAGAGGATTCTCCCAGCAAGAGGGAGTGGAGTACAAGAATAAATATTCTCCTAGCATAGATGGTTAGATTCTTAAGAATGTTTGGTGTTTGAAAGGAATAATTTGTACATATTAACATCTAGGATCATGTCTGAAAATAGGAAGAGCTTCCAGTTCCAAGGGAGCCAACAATGAGGCAAAGTGGAAGGAACAACCTTCTAAGAGGATGTCATGGAATTGAGACTGTCAGACTAGACACTCAAAGATTGAAGGTCTCTAGAAGTAGTGTGTGTTCCCTAAGGAGGCCTTAGTAGAAGGAATTGCTTACATGATAAAGGGAGTAGCTACAACAAAATGACTTGCTTACTACTACAACAAATGGACGATTTCATAGGGAGAAACAATGGCAAGAGGATTTTCTTGCGTGAAAGAGAAGCAACCAAGACTACCACAAGAAGACCTACTTCAGTGTCAGAGGGAGTTTGGCATCGAAGATTAAAATGAAGGATTATGGAAAATACACTATTTCTTGGGATTGGAGATTCACATTGGTGAATCCCACGATGTACATGTAGTTGATTAGATTCGTGATATACTTGGTTAGTACCAAACCAAATATTCACTTTGTAATGAACACCCTTAAACAATTTATACTTGAACTGAGGCATCTACAATGGATGGCAACAAAGCATGTGGTACCTGTGATGTACAATTGGATGTGGCTTGAGATATTTCTCATGGGGTTAAGTGAGTATTTGTAGGAATATCACAAGTCATGAAGCAATGTGGCTTTAGAGGCCATAAGGACATGGTCAGGTCACTTCATCCGAGACATGATGTAAAGAGGAGCAGTAGAGCTAACATACATATCCATATATGAGTATATTATGGACATACTTTAAATATGAGCTTAATATGTTGTTTAATGTCTCCCTCATTGGAAGGGTGTGATGAGGTATTTGCAAGATTGGGAAAACCATTTCTTGAAGCCATAAAAGACTTTGGATAGGTCATAAAGAACTTTGACTAGGTGTCATGTCTCCATGATGGTCGCACCACTTAGACTGTCGCGGGCATGTGACACCGGGGAGATTTCATATGAAGGCACTCAAATACTTTCTCCTAGGCTACGCCTTAGCCTATGTTCCTTAGTGAAATCACCTATCAACTTTGCATAATCAAGTCTTCTTAATGATTTAACACACTAACTCTTCTTTATACTTGACCAATTATTCATTTACTTCATTAACAATTTAACATTCATCCAACTTGAAATATGAATAGTAAACATGAACAACAATACAAGTGCACACAAGTATGCATGGAAGGGGGAACTCCCAATAACAAATTCCCCTTATATTTTTATTAACTTCAAAACTTCAAATATTCAATACTTTACAATAGGTAGACCAATAATTGGCTAAACCAATGCCCTGTCCAAAAACATCAAATTTACACAAGGCCATACACAACCTTAAGCTTTCACCTTGACCAACTAAGACCCACACATAAATCTGGTGTAGTCTAATGACTTGCACACTTGGCTAAAAACCAAAAATCTAACCTTCAAAGACAAGTGCCCAAAAGAATGCACAACTTGGCTCGTTGGGCAAGCCCCATTATGCCCCTTCCATGATTTGTGTGCCTTTATTCTCTGTGATATTTTTTGCGCCCTTCACTTTGTGCCTTTCTCTTTGTTGTGCAAACTTCACTTGGTGTCTTTCTCCAATCGTGCCTTTGTTTATTTATATGTGACTTTTCCATATAGTTGGGGCGTCCATGCCATGGGACAACACCCTCCCAAGTTATCAAGCCAACATACACTTCAGGCACACCCAGTGGTCGCGTTGCCATGAGTGTCAAGGTATGCTCCTGAACCCCACCTTTATGTAGGCAAGCCCAAGGTGCATGCCTCTTTACCTTGTTCCCAACACAACATCCCATGGATTTCCCCCTTGTTTTGTCCAACTCACCCATATCCCAAGTTGGCACGCGCACTCGCTGATGTGTCGTGCCTGTGTTCCATACTTGTTGCCTTTGTGCGACCTAGATGCACACAACCTCCAACTCGTTAATGTGAATAGTGGGTGCTTGAATCACCCATCATCAAAATCATTCAAAACTTGTCCTACATTTCCAACATGCCACACCTACACTCCACGCTTGTCACATCGCACTACTTGGGTGTGCACGAATTATACGTTGCCAAGGACCATCATGAGCGCCCGTTTGGATATGGTGCCAACTTAGGGTCCTGACATCCTCCCTCACTTCAAACAACTGTCATCCTTGACAACAACTCTTCCTGGAAAACTTTTTTGTTGATTCTAAAACATGTTGAAGTGCCATAATCTCCAATATCTTGAGAAATTCGTCCGTGGCCCATTGTTCCTGCTATAGTAACTCTTCACTTCCTTTGCATGAACCTTTTTCAAGGCTTATGTCCCCTATTTTTTTCACAGGACTTTATGTAGGAATGATCTCTTGAAACTCCAAGGACATCAACAATCAACACAAGTGTCACAAGTCTCACACACATCCCCATCTCATCATGGAAGGTCACCCCCTCCATCTCATCGCTGCACTATGCCTCATCATAACTACCATCGTGCCAACTACCAAATCTCCATCTCTTGTGAACTCTTGCTGCCATACTCCAACTCAACTCCAACACATATCAATGCACTATATGCCCCCATGACTCGAACTACTTGGGCGATTAGTGCAACTGTCACATCCAAACCATGAGAATGCACCTCCGCATGACTTCATCGATTATTTTTCTAGCACTTCGTCACATTTTTTACTTTAAGAAGTTCTCTCATGCAATGCTCCTTGAATCACCCTTCTTCATGTTACAAGGCCTCTTCCTTTAAGACCCATTTACTTTGATGGTGCAGTGCCTCTTAATTTGACAAGGCACCACACTCACCCATCCCCAAGGTTCTAGTGCATGACAAGGGTCAAGAAGTTACCTATTTGACTCTTGGCTACCATTGTATTAGATTGATGTTGCATCCACAAGTACTTCTGAACTCCATTAATCTCTTCCTTCATACATCCGAGCTTTACAAGTCTCTCCTTGTTTAGTTGAAAATCATATATACCCATAACATATCTACAAAAATCAATTGTCTTCCAGATCTCTACCTGTTTCCTCACTTCCTTCATTTGACTTGGAAGAAACACTTGGGCCTTATCTCTCTTTTGCACTCTCTTATTGAATATTGTAGAATTCACTCCCTCCTTATTCACAATGAAAGGAGTCATTCCTCCACCTTCATCCTTCTTCTTATTCAAAGCCTACGAAACAAAGTTCCTTAGCTTCTTCTCCTTCATCTCTTGACTCAAGCTTCAAATTTCTTACCAAATCATATCATCATGCTTCACATTCAGGTCCTTCTCATACAATATCATGGAGGATGTGCTTGGATGATACCCCAAGTGACTATTCCTACTCATTGACATGGTCATGGTTTTTCCACTAGCTAGAATCAAGATTATGTCTAGGTCCACCATCGGTACGACCTCAAATTCCCTTAAGAAATCCAACCCCAACATCATAGCATGATCATCCGTCTTGACCACCCTTAGATCCAACCTTCCAAACCATGAACCAACCTTCACTTGCATATCCTTTGGGGCATCTCGAGCGTAAACCTCTTCTCAACCACTTAGAAATTTAGGGAATATGGCCTCAATGAGATTGGATTTTGGTTTGAGTGGAAACTACTTGGTTAACTCTTATTTGATGAAATTATTCTCTTGAAGAGGAGTATGTTGGGAATTACTATATGCATATTATTAAGTATAATTAGTCACTTTCATGAATTTAGGTAGTGGAGGTATTGATCTAGGGCAATTGTATCCTTCTTTGTTTCAAACTCTAGTATCATGTTATTGGGTGGCGAAGCAATTTGTGGCCTATTGAATTGGAATATGAGTGTGTGATTGGAGGAGATGATGGCTCAAGGCCATCTAGGGCTTGGATTTGTTTGTGAGACAAATGAAATCAAAAAATTTATTAGGTTTCAAGAAGCCATTACCAATGGAAACACATTAGCTATATCAAAGGTAATAGAGAAAATTCAAGCCCAAGAAGCTAGTAGGGAGAATGTAATAACATTACTTATGGAGATAGCGCAACATAAAAAACATGAAATTATTGAGTTGAAAATGTAATGTGCCACACTCAATTACATTATAAATGGTTTGATCAGTGACTAAAATATAACATACTCTATGGCATACCTTTATGTAGGCTCCTTAGCTAATAATGAAGGAGAAACACTATTGTAGTAATTAACAAATATGGAAGTGTAACCTAAGAAATAACATCTAAAAAACACAAAAATCGAATTCTCTTGACAAAACACTCCTTTAGCTTTCTTTTATATGTATTAAAGTTTATCTTCATTAATAATTTATGTTAAAATATATTTATATAAAAGAATTTGATAACAATGTTTCCAAACCAATTATAACACTATAAATAATAAAACACAAATTTGAATAATACCTAAACTTATTTTGAAGATCTCTCATTCATACATATATATATACTACCTTTATAAACGAAAATAAATGACCATTAATATTAATCCAATAAATAATATCTATTAATCAAACAATATTATAAAAACTAATTGAGATGACATTGTACACACATTATTTATTAAATACTTATATTTTTATTTAATTACTCAATTATAATATATATTATATTTTAATGTT
>APFE031258957.1:55259-75430 GCA_000404065.3 Pinus taeda
AGTCATATATAAAGGATAGAGACCCCCTGCGAGGAGCATCATGTCTTATTTTGTAATCGAGCTCTGCTCTATTGGAGGTTGCCCCCTCGAAGAGGCAAGTGAACATTACTCTCTGAATAATAAAATCATTGCTATTCTTTGTTCTGGGTATCTTTTCTTCTTCGCATATTCTGTGTTCTGGGTATCTTTTCTTCGCATATTCTATATTTGGGTATCATTTGCAGGTTAAGAGCATAACAGAGTCACTATCCTACCTGAAATCTGGATTGCAAGATCTGAATTGAAAGCTTTGGTTTCCCCAAATAAAGTGGCTTACCTTTGCATTAAACTGGCTTTGTGAAATTTCAAACAATGGATAAATGTTAATGTAAGAACGTGAACTTATTCTTCCTCATTGTTTGTCTGTAACTTATTATTGCAGATTTTGAAATTACTACGAGGAGAAGGAGATGACCTACCTTATTGGACCAGGAGGTAATTGACAATGTCCATGGAATTAGATGAATTGATTGAGGATGAATCTGGAGCAAACTCTGGGAGTTGTGACATCCAAACTCTGGGAGTTTCCGCTTTCTGCTCTTCCTGTTCCCTCCACGCTCTGTTGCAATAATGTTTTCGTGCTCTCCACTAACTGCTGCAATGATCAATTGTCTTGGGGTTTTTTAATTCTCTGAACAGATTTATGGCCTAAAAAGGAAATCCAAAATTGATTGAATTGATAAAGCCAAAAGATTTGTTACACCAAGTTACAGCAAAGGATTGCCAGAATGGTGTGTAATTATTTGTTGCATATTTTTGTCAAAATACTGTGAGCGCCTCACTAGAGTGACACTTATGAATACAAAGTACTGGCGCCTTGATTAACTATTTTCCAAGCATCTCTTTCTCCATCCATCCAACTCCTTGGTCCCCCATTAAGATGCATGTCCAGAGTGGGCCTGTCTGTCATCAAGGACAAAGTTGGCCACTCTATCAAAAGTGCCAGTGTGCGGTATCATCAAGGTAAGAATGCTTTGTGGAAGGTGGGTCAGATGGTACGCAGAAGAGATGTTGAGATTCATTCCGTCCCTTCAGTGGATGCAAAAAGTGGATGACAGTTAATTTACCAATTGTTTTAACCATGTAACAAAGGTGCTCAATGTGCATTAGTCATGGGGTGTTTTGTGACAGCCAGAGGGAGGTCTAAAGTCTCAACTCAACTACACTCACTTGTTGATAAATAACATGACAATACTTGTAACTACTAATGCATTCAGTTTCTGCAGCAAACCCAACGATGGAAAGTTTCAAAAGAGAACCGTGTAGAACAATGTCTTTTTCTTGCACTACAAATTGTGGTGCCTACGAGCCTCCTCCAGGTCAGCCCAACATGTCATAATTGTACGTGTGTTAATTGGTCTGTGAATTGAAGAATCTAATTTCTATCTATATATATGTGTCCCACAAAGTCAAACCAAACAAATAATATATCACCAAATATGATTCATCCACATAAAAATCACCATCAACACCAAATGTATGAAAGTTGTATACACATCATGTGAAAAATCTTTTCGTCATTCATTGTACTATTCAAAGAATTTTTATAACAAATGATACTTTGAGCCACAATGAAAGGGAGCTCACCCTTAATTCTTCTATGCTTTTTTGTTTTCTATACACATTTTTCTATACTGAAGAATTATAACTTGATCACGGCTATAGTTGTTTCTATAACTGCAAGTAATAGCAATAGTAGCAACAATAGTTCACTAGACTAGGTAATAATTATTCCCTAGGTTAAAATACCCAACACTTTTCCTGTAAACTATACTTTTTTTGGTATCTTCTGAATTTTCTATAGTTATAAACTTATATGTAGACAAATTTCCTAGCTGCCTGCTCAGTTTGAAAATACCAATTCAGTGGGGATGCAGATCTCAGTCGAAAAAAAAAAATATGAATCAGGCCCCAGGGCAGAACCTTGATGTATTCCGAGGCACTGTGTACATTATCTGTATCTTCATATAGGTACAAAGGATTGCATTTGCACCATTTTCAAATTGTTTTATATTTTAGACCCCTTTGCCATCTGAGAAATGGACCAAGCTGAGTATCATGATGTATATTTTATATAACTACCACACATTTGGCGTGGGACTGGCTCTCTTTGCCAAGGGTAATAAGAAAATTGTAAATCTCTCCTTCCAGAGTTTAAAGACCTGGTTGCCCTTGTGTTGCACACAGATAGGGCACTCCTCAGACAATTTAATTACCTGCACCAACAAAATTCACAGAAATGGCAGCCTGAATCAATTATATATGTTCTTTCAAAAATATATTGATTTAATAATGCAAATGAGTGCTTGGTTTATCTCACGTTTGGCGCACATTTGAAACAAAATGAGTGGCTACACGCTAATTGCTTCGGCTCCACAACGACATTTGCACATAGATTTATGGGTAGAAGTTTCAGATTTTGTTGTCTGTTGTTAGAATACAGATAAATCATTGAAATAACAATGTAAAAAAACGAATATTCTAAGTACCCAAGCATATAGAACAAGTAAGTTCCTTATGGAGAATAGATGTTGATGATGCTTGTGTTAAAGCTTTGGAAATAGTGGGCATGTTCCCCACTGTTTTTTCTGAAGTATATAATACCGTTTCAATACCATTGGATCCATTAAGATTTGAAAATGGACTCTCTGGAAGGTTATGTCCATAGCTGTTGAAAGAAACTCACTAATCATTACCTTTTTATAATAATCACCAAAACAAAACAAAGTAGCTTCTATTCAAGTACTTCCAGGAACCCATTATTGACAACTTCTTTTCTAAGTAAAATCTTTGTCATGTTCTTTATTTTACAGAACTGCAGACTGTGGATGATGGTCTCTACCTTTCTTGATCGTCACTGTCCTGCTTAGGCTCATCTTCGTTATTCTCCAGTACCTCAAGCAGGTACCCAAGATGATCAGTTGAAGGAAAATTGTTGAGATTTGCATAAGAGGATGAATGAAATTACTTAAATGCAAAGTGACAGTCTCTAGAGAACATGTCTTGAATAAGTGGGTATCCTAGGTTTACCTTTTGATGCCTTGGATTCTATTTCAGACCGTGGGAATCCATTAGTGAATCTATTCTCGAGGGGGTGAGAAACAACAATAGGTAGTGATGTTGTAGGTACATTTGGGTAAATATCCATTTCTTTCTTTACACCAGCTCTTTCCTTAGGAAAATAAATGTCATTTATAATCAAGACTTCATAAAACTAGCTGCTATCATATTTCAGGTATCTGGCTCCAGAATATTTCATGTATGGCAAGGTTAATGAGAAGATGGACGTGTATTCCTTTGGAGTAGTTCTTCTAGAGCTAATAACTGGAAGAACACAAATCAATGATAAGAATCCTAAAGGCCAAGAAAGCCTGGTTATGTGGGTAGGGCTCTAGTGTCCTTGCTTGTTTTGTATTTGATAGTTTTGGATTCTTTGTCTTGGTTCAGAATCTTAATCTCTTGTAAATTTCAAAATTTAGGCAAGGCCATTACTGGCAGCTGGCTTTGCAAAAGAACTTGCAGATCCACTTTTGGAAGATGCTTATGACATGAGGAAGATGAAGAGAATGGTCATTGGTGCAGCATGTTGTCTGAGACAGGAAGCTCAGTTTCGAACAGAGTAATTACTCTTATTCTCATTAGTTGCATATATATGTTTCAGTTTCTGATCTTATGTCAAATTTAGTTGCTTGAAAACATTTCCTTTCTTGTGAGGAGTTAGTGCTAGAATTGTTTTTTCCCATAACAAAGAATGGCACATGAAATATAGAGTTGATATCCTTTTGACATAGAGTTAAGGGTGTTTAGACCTAGTGTTTAGGGTTGTAATCTAAACATTTGTTCAGTAGTTCAATTTGTAAAATCATCACCCTTAAACAGGGTAGCCCTGAATGTTGATGGTGGATTATGGCAAAATATTCAAAGCCTCAATTGCCAATAATCTCTTTTTCCATTAATGAAATATAATATTCTTTGAATATTAGCAAAAGAGATTACATCATATCTCAAACCAAAGCTTCAGTATGCAAATTACCCCTCCCTGAATAGGCAAGAAGAGCCAGCATATTTGCTTTCGCTCCAATATCAAGAGAGTATATATCTTTCCTGAGAATCACTATCCTAGCTGAAATTTGGTTTGCAAGATCTGAATTGAAAGCTTTGGTTTCCCCAAATAAAGTGGCTTACCTTTGCATTAAACTGGCTTTGTGAAATTTCAAACAATGGATAAATGTTAATGTAAGAACATGAACTTATTCTTCCTCATTGTTTGTCTGTAACTTATTATTACAGATTTTGAAATTACTACGAGGAGAAGGAGATGACCTATCTTATTGGACCAAGAGGTAATTGACAATGTCCATGGAATTAGATGAATTGATTGAGGATGAATCTGGAGCAAACTCTGGGATTTGTGACATCCAAGCTCATCTATCACTTGCAATGCTTGGAGTTGATGATGATTTGGTATCAAACAGTAGTCGAGATCAAAGTGTAGATCTTGTACATGAGAGTAGAACCTTGGAATATTATTTCTATGGACATAATAGCCGTTCAACAAGCTTTGATTGATTTAAATCTACTTCTCTGAGCTTCATAATTTTTCTTACTCCTTGCTTCTGTAAAAGCTTCAATATTTTATACTTGGTGTATTATTGTGAGCCAATGCCACTTCTTAGTTGTGTTCAATTTCAATCACTCTGCATATTGGCTGAAGCTGTGTTTGAAGTTGAGTGGAGTCCATGTCCAATGATCTTGGACGTTTTCTGATTGAATTCTTCAAAACTTATTTCCATTTGATCTTCCAAAATGTGAAGATAGTTTTATTGGTTGGAACAATGCTACAACTTACAAGTTATAATAATAGAGATTCTGTTCTGCATAATGCTTTCCACCTTGCAATCGTTTTGTGGATATGGTTAACCAATATTCTTTTCGAGTAAAGAATAAATTATTGTGTGTAGAGTCATTGGGTTTACTATAGTAATGATCGTAACATTTTGCAGTATTTTGTTTGTTGTTATGTGGTTTAGTGGTTGAGACAGTGCATTACCATGTTAATGACCCAAAGTCAAACTTAGAGATCAGAGCCCTCAATTATAAGTTGGTTGAATTTTATGAGATTTATATGCAATATTAATTCAATAATTAAAAAAAAATATAGACTTAGACACCCTAAATAAACTTCAATTTATACATCTTTAGAATTTCATTTATGCTACATATCTGCATCTTATGTACATTTTCCCATTCCCATGTCGGAATTGTTCCTCAATTTATGCCTTACGGCGTTTCCTTTGCAACATCTGGTGCAAATGCTAGTTTATAAAATTATAAAATATCTACATTACCAATATTATTTAGTTATAAAGATTTCAAATACATCTATGAGCATTTTTTATATTAATACTACTCATTCATATATTATTAAATATTACATTTTAAATCTTAATGTGAAATTTTATAATTCCTTTTTAATTCACTTAACACTAACTCATTTCAAAAACACAATAAATATCATTCAATACGACATTATCAACACTCATTTAAAATTTTATGATTCTTTTTACATTCTCATTTTCGTGAAATTAATAAACATCTACATCATCTTTATTATGCCGTAAGGTGTTTTTTTTAAGGAAGAACCTCCCATGCTATGTGTGTCATTGTGTATAGTCGATTTTGTATGTTAGATGATTAAAAGAGTTTCTAGCGTTGGATATCATAGGCGGTGGAGAATGTTGCACTCAACATCCCACAATCGTCTTTAGAAGTTCTCAAAACTTCTCGCAAATGTCTCCAAAAGCTCTCAGAATTCGAGCGTTGTTATAAAAATGGTTGCAAGGAGCTTCCTTATGATACCCACCTATAGGATCAGGTCCATGAGCGCAAGTGCATGCTCAGAACATATGAGATGACGATCAACAGGCTTGAGTTCGAGATTGAAATGAAAGACACAAAGGTTGACATGATTAGGGAACATATTAAGAAAACCAAGGAGATGAATGAACTCAAGCATTGTCATAAAATGGGTGCAAGGAGATTTTGCTTGATACTCACTGGTAGGCTCAGGTCCATGAGCGCCAATGCATGCTCAGAACATATGAGATGATGCTCAATAGGCTTGAGTTCAAGATTTAAATGAAGGACACAAAGGTTGACATGGTTAGGGAACATATTAAGAAAATTGAGACGAATGTGGGAATGGAGAAGAAATTGCAAGAGCTAGAGATGGTTTTAAGAACTTAGTTGTTTGTTAAATATGTGCAGGAGGCATCCAAGGAAGTCCATGTTGGAAATAATACTAAGAGGGGGGGTGAATCAATGTTTACAAATCAATAACTTTTTCATTTCCATAATCATATTTGTACACGCTACTTCAGTGAAGGGAACTTGTATGTGCGTGAAACTGTTCTTAAGGCAACCAACGTATATCCAGTGAACTTATGATTCAGTTAATTCATCATATGTTGATATTTAATTAGTGCATCAATACTTTATTAAACATTAAATAGTAACCATGTGTAGTAATAACTGAATAAATCATCACACATAAGAAACACACATGGAACACCAAGATTTAAGGTGGAAACCCAATGTGGGTGAAAACCACCTGTTGTTGTCGTCTGTCTTCTTTTAATAATAAGAAAACCTGTTTACAATCTTATACTAGTCCAGAATCATACCAGTATGCAGGCACCCACCTACAGAAGGTTACAACCTTCTCTTGTTCTCCAGCTTCTACTGGAAGGGAGCTACAACCCCCTAATTCTTGTACTAGCTGATATGTTTACTAGTACATAGGCTCCGACCTACAGAAGGCTACAACCTTCACTCATTCTCCAGATGCTACTGGAAGGGAGCTCCAACCCCTAATCAAATCACCAGCCACTACTGGTAGGAAGCTTCGACTTCCTCTCTGAAGGCTCCAACCCTCAGTATCCTGTAGGGACCAAGTTTCATAAATTTTCACACTGGATACTCCTGGTAAACAATACTACAATATGAAGGCAATGTTTCATCAAATTTTCACACTAGACCCATTAGTAACATTGAAGCTCAAAATCAATCACCACTACAATATAACCATCAAATACATCTACATCAACCAATCACTGAAACCCAATCATCAATATATGATCTAATTGAAACAATCAATCACTGAAACCTCTGAACCTTTGACACTACTGAATCAAATAATCACTGAACCTCTGACACAATTGAATCAACCATTCATTCAAACTTAATCAAATTCAACCAATCAACTGGAACAGATAGATCACTATAACTAGTAGACAGATCTGAACCCAGAACATTGCATCAACAACCAGAACTAACTGTAACCTCAAGAGGCATGTGTCAGAATGTGTATGCTCTTTCAATGAAGAAAACTTGCGTGTATACACTACTTTTTTTTGCCCAACCTGCGCACAGTTCTAAAGATACTGAATTATAAAACCTCTGAACCACAAACTGTACCAATTAGTGACATTTGGAAGATCTACTGTCATATTACAGAGTTCTAAATAGATAGCAACAAGGATCACCCTTCTTTCTCAATCAATCAATAAATCAGACTCAATTTCCTTATTCATTCAGTTTTACTTTCAGATCTAAGAAGACATCATTGACAAACATTAGTAAAACAACAACACTGATCTGATAGATCAATCATCCCTGAACATCAAGCTTTTCTTTTGCATACGTTACTTGGAAGAACCGAAACAACGTGTATATGCAACTTCATCAAAGCAAACCAACATATAGATATGAAAATACTTACTTATAACTTTGCTGCAATTCCAAACTTTAGACATACCCAGATCATCACTTATAAAGGATAAAAACATGCGTTAGCAATCAGATCTAGCCTATCCATTATCAGATCTCATAATGATAAGTCATTATGATCCTGATCCATCATTAGATCTCATCCATCATCAAATACTCGAGTGCATACTTAGTTCAGATCAATCAAAGCATCATAAACCCATAACATGCATATTTGCTTTTGGTCTAACACTTTATAAGATATTCATTACTTGTGCACTTAGCGCTTTGATCTTCTCCTCCTTATATACTTAGATACTTTGTCAATACTTCGGACCAAAAGCATTTAGGATCAATACCTTGGACGAAATACCTAGGGTCAATACCTCAGACCAATACCTTGGACCAAAATACCTTAGACCAAATACCTTGGACCCAAAATACCTTGGAACAAATACCTCGGACCAAATACCTTGGACCCAAAATACCTTGGACCAAAACCTTGGTTTTCCATCCCATACACGCTTTTCCTTCTGTGAAAGTGCGTGCATATGTCTACGCTTCTTTTGTTCTATGAGCCCTCGTGTATACACTACTTGGACAAGGTGAACTAGTGTGTACTTCTTAAACCATTCTCTTTCTTCAATTTCTTGATTCTAATCTGTAGTCCTTTATTCTTTCATCCTATTCTTTTGTACCATTACTTTGTTCCCTCTGAATAGACTTGTTATAATGTGATTTGCCGTATTACTTCTGAAATGATTCCTTTGAACTTCCCTGCATTTTTTCACATCTATAAACACAACTATCATGCATTCTGTCACATCTGATATCTCTCTTGTAGATTCATCTAGTTACCATATACAAGTTAGTTGTTCTACTACAAGTGGGTTTCCATCAAGTACAACACATGCATCATAATGCCAACAATCTCCCCCTTGGAGTTGATGGCAACCATGTTGGTGTTGATTACTGCAAGCTATAGAAACTGTTAGAGATAAAAAGCAACACCAAAATACTTTCCCCCTTTGACATCAAGGGCAAAGGGTGGACCAAGATATTCTCCCATTTTGAGATCAAGGGCAAAGGAATGACCAAAATGAAGACTTCCATATCTGAATAGCTGAATATGAACATTGATCATGCTCCCCCTAGGTAAATGCTGAATTCTATGATTAAAACTACCCCTTTTTACATGCTGAGATGCACTATACCATCCATGCTTCCCCTGAGCACATGCAAAGTCTGCAAAAATATTTTGTAAAGGAATAACAAGACTTTATAACTCAACTATGTGAGTATGACCTTCCTATCACCAATGACTCATACATACATCAATCTCCCAATCAAGTGGGGATATACCAAATTTGACTCATCTACCCAACTAAGTGGGGATATACCAATTGTTTATACATGGCTGAAATATAACAATTATTACATCATCCTTCCCATGCATAGTGGGGGTACAAATTACATCATATGACCAAAAAGGACTTATTAAAAGACTATGACATACAAAGACATATTATTACATCATGGACCTTTACATGACCTTTACATCAAATGATATACATGACATTTTAACAAAGACCAAAGATCTAAACAAGACCATGATAGTCATCAACAAATATCATACACTATATGATTTGCACCATAAGCATCTGTTAGCAACATCCAAAACAACAACCTATATACGTCCATCATCAGTTCTCAAGATATGACAATGTAAATATCATCAACCTGTGACAAAGTATGCCGCATATAGGTATCAACTCATCCTCTTGATCTCATCAAGATCAACTTGCTTCATTTCCTTAGAAGAAAGAGCCTTATCATAACCTTCCATGTCCAAATAGTAACACAAAATCATTCACATCATATGTATGTGAAAACACCATAGTCATCATCTATGATCATAACATCATCATCAAGAACTGCATGATCTTTCCACAAGAACCCTCAATATATCAACCATGTATCATCACTAGGGAACATCCCACATCTGATAAGTATCAACCATGATAATCAACATATGTGAATATCAAACCTATCATCATAAAATAGTAAGTCATCGTCATTATGTGACTAAGTACGCCATGTCTTCAAATGGCTATGCCTGAAATAACACCATTTTCTTGGCCAACCAACAATATTTATCAATATGCAACCTAAGTAATCATCCACGTATCCAACATACTGTATATCCATCAAAGAGATAGCAACTAGAAAACCATGAGCTCATAGTCATTTGTTAAGCTTTCTTGATATCATCAACAACAACAATCCTCAACCATGTGAAAGCCAAGAACTATAGGAATCGTGCATCATAATTGCACCATATGAACTTCATGCATCTTTGAAGGCATGATGACAACATCATAAAAGAAATGAGTGGCTCATCATCAAATAGTGAATTTGTGTATTCAAGCTTTGTACTTCTCCATGTCCTTATGAATATCACCATGTAAGCAACATATATGTACTGTATGCACCATCAAAAAGTCATCCACAATCATCCATAAATTTGATCTGAATAACAATTGTGTAACCCTAAGAAATACAAGTATCATTTGAGACTTCATCATTTGAAACTCATAACTGCAACATAGCATGATGTATCATTTAAACATTTTAGCGACGTAAGCATCATCACCATTGATAAGAATCATTAGGTACCAAAGACTTCTAAACATAATGCCAACAATGCAATATTAGAAGCATAACATATTCTCCCCCTGAACCTGTGCCACCTGTTCACTGCCAGATCTGATCATTGCATATATCAGTAAGAAATATCAAGGCATCATCATCAATTAGATATACATCAAGTCATCAACAAATTATGAGGATCAAAAGCACTTCTAAATAACATCCATAGATTGTAGTCATCAATCATCAAGACAGAAAAGGTAGTTGTCTGAACCATATAAGATAATTTTCCTAAGTTTGTACCACTGCTTTTTCATCAAACCAACATATACGCGACTATGCATCTTCTAACTCACGTATATATGCGATTTGTCTTCATCATAACTACGTATGAGAATTAGGACACTGAAATTTAATACTTTCAATTCCTTCTGAGTCTATTGTGTCTGCATACTGAGCTATGCCACATCTTTCTGACTATAATTCCTTCTTCTTCCATACCTTGGAGTGTGATGATGTTTGTTCCTTTTGGTATGTTGGCCGAGATTTGCTTCTGCATTCTTTTGCTATATGCCCAAACTTGTTACAATAATAACATCTTATATGTTTCATATTCCTTCTATAGCAATCAATGGCTTTGTGACCAAACATATTACAAGACAAACAATATCCCTTGAAGTACCTAGAAGCCGATGATATTTCTGTGTGACGGTTATTAGCTTGAACCATTCTACTTCTGCGTCTTGCTGCAACATGTCCAAAATTATGATATATAAAACATTCAACATTATTCATCAGAGGAAATAATCGATTAACACTTCTATAGTTAGGAGTAAATGTTTTTTTATGAAGACTTTCTTTCCTTGGTTGTTGATGGGGTTGACCTCTTATCTCCTTGTTGAGTGTTTCATATTTTGCACTAGAGTTCCTTGCTTTAGTTTGTGAGCTAGATTTAGCTTTAACTATTTCATGAAAACCAAGACTAGATGTGATGGCAAGAGACCTTTGACTACTAAGAATATCATCCAAAATCTTAGTACTATCTTGAAATCGTAAAAGTTTATCCTTTTCTTCTAATTTACCTTTTAGGATATTTACCTCAACTTGATATTTCTCTTCCTTTTCAAGATATTGCTTCTTCATGATTTCTTAAACTTTTCTTCCTTCTTCCACTTGTTGCTTTAATTCGAGAACTTCATTTTCTTGTTCTTCAAATGCTTGGAGTAGTTCTTCATTCTACTTATTTGAATTTTTGAGATCTTCTTTTAAAGAAATGACCACAACTTCAAGACCTTCACAGTAGTTGGTTCTTTCTATAAGTTCCCTGGTTGTTGTGTCTTTTCCATTCACTTCATTTCTCAATGATGTCACTTCATCCTACAACCTTTGACTTTGTTCTTCCTTTTCCTTGTATTGTTTCCTTAATTTGTTTCCTTCCTCTAACTGAGCTTTTAACCTTGTAATCTCTTCTTTGTAGGTACACTCCCTTTTTTCCAATAGATCTTGTTGATCTCTAATTGTGTTTGTGAGCATTTTAAAGTCTGCCTCGGTTTTATTTCTTTCTCTTTCACCCATAAAAGAAAATTCAGTTGTTTCGCTGTCACTTTCGTTATCTTCAAATGAACAGAGAAATGTATCACCAGAGGACAAAAAATTCATATATGATAGTTCTTTTTCTTATTCATCTTCATTCTGAGGTGATTTTGAATCTGAAGAGTTGCTTCTACATAAAGGCCAATCGTCTCTCCCACTGTCACAGTTCCTTTGAGATGTCTTCTTATTTTGAGGTGATTTCTTCTTTAGCTTCTTTCCCATTGTTTCTACGGATCTCCTCCAAGCAATCAAGCTTCTGCCAAAGGACATACTCTAATACCAATTGCTGGAAATAATACTGAGAGGGGGGGTGAATCAGTATTTACAAATCAATAACTTTTTCATTTCCATAATCAGATTTGTACATGCTACTTCAGTGAAGGGAACTTGCATGTGCACGCAACTATACTTAAGGCAACCAACGTATATCCAGTGAACTTATGGTTCAGTTAATTCATCATATGTTGATATTTAATCAGTGCATCAATACTTTATTAAACATTAAACAGCAACCATGTGCAGTAATAACATAATAAATCATCACAAATAAGCAACACACATGAACACCAAGATTTAAGGTGGAAACCCAATGTGGGTGAAAACCACCTGGTGCTGTTGTCTCTATCTTCTTTTAATAATAAGAAAATCTGTTTACAATTTTGTACTAGTGTAGACTCATACCAGTACGTAGTCACCCACTTGTAGAAGGCTACAACCTTCTCTCATTCTCTAGCTTCTATTGGAAGGGAGATACAACCCCCTAATTCTTGTACTAGCCGATATGTTTACTAGTACGTAGGCTCCGACCTATAAAAGACTACAATCTTCACTTGTTCTCCAACTGCTACTGGAAGGGAGCTCCAACCCCTTGATCAAATCGCCATCCACTACTAGCAGGAAGCTTCAGATTCCTCTTTGAAGGCTCCAACCCTCAGTGTCCTCCAGGGAGCACGTTTCATAAATTTTCACATTGGATACTCCTGGTACACAATACTACAATATGAAGACCACGTTTCATCAAATTTTCACACTGGAACCATTAATAACATTGAAGATAAAAATCAATCACCACTGCAATACAACCATCAAATACATCTGTATGAACCAATCACTAAAACCTAATCATCAATCTCTGATATAACTGAAACAATCAATCACTGAAACCTCTGAACCCCTGACACTACTGAATCAAATAATCACTGAACCTCTGACACAATTGAATCAACCATTTATTCAAACTTAATCAAATTCAACCAATCAATTGGAACAGACAAATCACTGTAACCAATACACAGATCTGAACCCAAAACACTGCATCAACAACCAGAACTAACTGTAACCTCAAGAGGCACGTGTCAGAATGTTTGCGCTCTTTCAATGAAGCAAACCTACATGTATACGCTATGTCCGTTTGCCCAACCTGTGTACAGTTCTAAAGATACTGAATCATAAAACCTCTGAACCACAAAATGTACCAATCAATGACATTCTAAGGATCTACTGTCATATTATAGAGTTCTAAACAGATAGCAACAAGGATCACCCTTCTTTCTCAATCAATCAATCAATTAGACTCAATTTCCTTATTCATTCAGTTTTACTTTCAGATCTAAGAAGACATCATTGACAAATAGTAGTAAAACAAAAACACTGATTTGATAGATCAGTCATCCCTGAACATCAAGCTTTTATTTTGTATATGCTACTTGGAAGAGCCGAACCAGTGTGTATATGCAACTTCATCAAAACAAATCAGTGTATAGATCTGCAAATACTTATAACTTCGTTGCAATTCCAGACTTCAAACATACCCAGATCATCACTTATAAAGGATAAAAACGTGCATTAGCAATCAAATCCAGCCTATCCATTATCAGATCTCATAATGATAAGTCATTATGATCCTGATCCATCATTAGATCTCATCCATCATCAAACACTCGGGTGCATACTTAGTTCAGATCAATCAAAGCATCAAAAACCCATAACATGCACATTTGCTTTTGATGTAACATTTCAAAAGATATTCATTACTTGTGCACTTAGCCCTTTGATCTTCTCCCCCTTATATACTTAAATCCTTTGTCAATACCTCAGACCAAAACCACATAGGACCAATACCTTAGATCAAATACCTAGGGTCAATACCTTGGATCAAATACTTCAGACCAAATACCTTGGATGAATACCTTGGACCCAAAATACCTTGGACCAAATACCTCGAACCAAATACCTTGGACCAATACCTTGGACCCAAAATACCTTGGACCAAATACCTCGGACCAAAACCTTAGTTTTCCATCTCATACGCGCTTTTCCTTCTATGAAAGTGCATACATACGTATACGCTTCTTCTGTTCCATGAGACCATGTGTATACACAACTTGGACAAGGTGAATCATCGTATACTTCTTAAACCATTCTCTTTGTTCAATTTCTTGATTATGATATGTAGTCCTTTGTTCTTTCATCCTATTCTTTTGTGATTTGCCATATTACTTTTGAAATGATTCCTTTGAACTGCCCTGCATTTTTTCACATCTGTAAACACCATTGTCATGCATTCTGTCACATCTGATATCTCTCATGTAGATTCATCCAGTTACCATATACAAGTTAGTTGTTCTACTACAAGTGGGTTGCCATCAAGTACAACACATGCATTATAATGGAAAAAATCCATGGATTCACTAAGACTTTTATTAATTAGATGAAATTTGTAGAGTGGGATTTGGATTGCGCTACAATTTCAATCCATCCTGATATGAATTACGCTAAGAGAACCCATAAAAAGTTCGCTTGAGTCCTATGTTCGCAATGGAATGTTTGGGGGTTTTGAGAATGAGGACTTTTATATAAATGGAGGGATGCCTTCAATTATAGATTCCCCAAAAAATAGACTTGAGTGCTTTACCCAATACCATGACTTGAAATCTCAAGGCCCTTTTGAGTTTTTGGCCTCGACACCCCTTGATTGCCTATTTGGGAAATTTTGTCATAAGAAGTATTTGCAGGTTGTGCATTCCAAGATGGAGGAATACTTCTTTGGGAATCTGGACCAAAGGGACCATGTTGTCAATGGAATGCATCTGAAAACAAACTTCTATGAAGCCTTCTTGAAGCTTGCCAAGGCAATTTGGCTTGTGCACAAAGTGGCATTTTCATTTGACCTTGTTGTCAGTATATTTCAGGTTAAGAGGGGAATTGATTTTTCTGTGGCGTATATGGAGAGTGTTGTACATGAAGTGTTTTTTGGTGATAATGATTTGGATGGGAGGCCTAAGGTGGGTTTTACTGTTATGCTAAGTTTCCGTGTCAGCAAGGTCGTGATCTAGTGCTAACTTTATCTCACACGCATGAAAGGAAAAGATTAGTTTGAAGGACTCTGTGTGAATCACATGAATTAACCTTGTTATCTATGTGCAGGAGGCATCCAAGGAATTCCACGGAATCACTAATATTTTGATTAATCAGATGAAGTCTTCAAAATGATATTTGGATTATGCTACAAATTCAATCCATCATGATATCAATAACACTAAGAGAACCCATAAAAAGTTCACTTTTGAGTCCTATGTTTGCAACGGAATGTTGGGGGTTTTGAAAATGTTGGTTTTTATATAAATGGAGGGTTGTCTTCAATCATAAATCCAAAAAAACATAGGATTGAGTGCTTTACCTAGTACTAGGACTTGAAATATTAGGGCCCCTTTGAGTTTTTGGCCTCGACACCCCCTCATTGTCTGTTTGGGAAATTCTATCATAAGAAGTATTTATAGGTTGTGCATCCCAAGATGGAGGAATCTTTCTTTGGGAATCTGAACCAAAGGGACCATGTTGTCAATGGCATGCATCTGAAAACAACCTTCTTGAAGCTTTCCAAGGAAATCTACCTTGTGCATAGGTTGGAATTTCCTTTGACCCTGTTGTTAGTATATTTCAGGTTAAGAGGGGGATTGCTTTTTCTGGGGTGTATATAGATAGTGTTGTACATGGAGTGTTGATTGGTGATGATGCTTTGGATGGAAGGCATAAGGTGGGTTTTGCTGTTATGCCAAGTTTATGTGTCAGTAAGGCCATGATCTAGTGACAAGTTTATCTCGTTGATCTAAATTGGATAATTATATTGTTTGTTATCCATCTCGATGCAATTGGAGTGGAAAAAGTGGAGGAATCAACTCATGGGACCATTTTTACCAATGAGACCCAGTTTGGCGAAACATGGCGAAATAGGGTTTGAAACCTTCTCGGAGCGTTTTGAGGCATCGAATAATGTTTTTTGGGGTTAAAGCTTTGCCACTTATGTAGCACCTTTTCATGCTATTCTACACAAAGACCTTTCCAATGACACAAGAAGCACGTTGATCAGAGTCCATATGAAAAAGTTGTCACTCAGAAGTTGACCTTTCTATTTTCACACCTTAGTTCGGGAGGATGCCATGTTAGCCCCCATTATTCATGGAAAAGGGGCTAGCCATGTGTTTGTGAAGTAAAAGACTCTATAAGAGTCTATTTTGTAACTCTAGTTAAGAGTTGACGTAGTCAAACTTAACAACTAGTAGGCTATCGGACTATGTTATAACCATGCCACTAGATGGAAGAGGCATTCCATTATTTCAAGATAATTTTGTTCCATAGCTAAGTAAAGATAGCAAGGGGAGATAGGAGGTAAAGCAAAAAAAGAGGATATGTGCACTGTAGCAGCTCACAAACCACAAATATTAATTCTTTGTACCTGCATCCATATTCCCAAACAAAGAAAGAGAGCGAAGCAACCTCACCTTCCAGTTGGGTTTTCTCCTAAAAGGGTTTCCTAGAGAGCATATCTTGTGTATTATGCGTGTGTGAGCTTATTTGTCGTTCTCTACTTTTCTACATAATTTACAATTGCATGCATACAATCATTACAGTTAAATCCACACATCTTGAATTTTAATAAACTGTAATAGTGTATAAATTTCATAGTTTTAATATAATATTATTAGATTTGTTATGACAAAATGTCCAGTGGAATATCCACGATAGTTTATAGATCATTTGTTATTAGAGCGGGTTTCTTTGGTTATTTTGTGGAGATTACAGGGATCTACATCAATGGGGCTGAAAATAATAAAACCCTAATCATGGGCGACAAATCTGTAAATGAACCTCATGATCCCATAGAGGTGAGGTTTTCGCGGCTCGAACAACAAGTCGTGGATATAAACCGGAATGTTAACCTCCTCATGGAGGCCCTAAGAAATAAGTTGGGGATATTTGGAGAATATGGGGGTTCGAATGCATAGGAAAAATCAGAAGGAGGATCAGGAGATCAGGAAGACACAGAGAACCAACTGAAGTAAGAACCCAGAAAAGATCAACCTACTTCAAGTCTCGTGAATGAATCCCTGTTCAAAATGGAATCAAAAGTCAATATAAAGTTGTACCATGGTGAGATCAACACTCTGAAGCTGAACCATTGGTTGCAACAACTAGAAGTTTATTTCAGCATCCATTAGATCGAGGAAGGTAAAAAGATCTCATTCGCGTGGCCAAAATTAGAGGGCCATGCACTAAATTGGTGGGAGAGCCACACAAAAACCCCGAGGTTGGAGGGAGAAATTCTAGTGACTAAGCGATAGGATTTAAAAACCCTCATTAGGTCATAGTTTTATCCCATTGGGTACATGGAGGAAAAGTGGATTCGGTGGCATTACTTCAGGAAAAGGGCGGGCCAAAGCATGTAGGAGTACACCACAGAATTCAGAAAGATGGCTATAATTTTGGGTATCTTTCCAAATAACCCAAATGTACTTCTCAAGTATTTGGGGGGATCTGTACTGCCACCTGCATGAGCAAGTGATGATGTTTAAGCCCAAATCGGTGGAAGAGGCTTGTGTATAGGCACCATACCTAGAGAACATAGGCCTGAAAAGAGCACAATAAGTGGATCAAAGAAGAAGGAGCAACAAAAAGTTTTTAAGGAGGGGAAGAAGAAGCAAAATGGGGGAAAAGATAAAAAGACGACATGCACAACACATCAGTGCAAAGATCCTAGCAACCACTACAATATTGATGGCCATACAGAGGAGAAGTGTTGGAAGTTGCATCCAAAGAAAAAACTGAAGAACATGAAGAAAGATAATAAGAAGAAAAATCTCATGGCCACTTATTCGAGCAACCAAGTTGAAAGAAGCTCAGATGTGGATGAGAAGATCGTTTGTACATCAATGTAGAAGGAGGTGAATTTGAGTAGCCTTCAGTAACAGGAAGAGAAAGAAATGACCAAACTCTTCCATAAAAAGATACAGGTTAAGAAGACAGAGATTGATGCCTGTTTGACTCAGGATCACAGACAAATCTCATTGCAACAAATTTGGTTAAGAAGTTGGGGCTAGAAGTTCATGATCATCAAAAATCATATCCACTAGGATGGGTAAATAAGGATGCAGATTTGAAGGTAACAAAACAATGCAAAATTAGATTTGTTATCAGTTCTGATTTTATTGATGAAGTAGATCTAGATATCATTCCCCTTGATGTATGTGGAGTTGTGTTTGGGGGTCCATACGTGTACATGCATGATGCAATATTCATGAGGAGAGCTAACCAGTACCAACTCATTAAGGATATAAAATCATTCATCATCAACACACACAAAGGAAAGTTGAAAGTTTCACTAGTAAGTGCCAACCAAGCCAATAAATTAATCAATTGCAAGGAGAAGTATGTTTTATTATTTTTAAGAGAAAGTAAGTTTGAAGAGGAGTCAATAAGAGGCAAGGTATCCTTGGAGGGGTGCCCTAAGAAACATAAACAAAAGTTGGAGGAGTTGTTACAGGCATACAAGGATGTGTTTCGAGAGCCTAAAGGGTTACCCCCTAAGAGAGAAGTGGAGCATGAGATCCAACTATTGCCAAACTCCCCATCACCAAATATTGGGTTGTATAGGCAACCTACTATAGAAGAAAGTGAGGTGAAGAAATAGTTGCAAAAGCTGCTAGAAGAGGGTGTCATTCGACCAAGTACATCACCATGTGGGTCATCCATCATCATTGTGCTAAAGAAGGATGGGACTTGGCAGATGTGTATAGATTATAAGGTGTTGAATAAAATCATGCTCAGGAACAAATACCCCCTACCCAGGATAGATGATCTGCTAGATCAGTTGTAACAAACAAAGTATTTCACCAAGTTGGACTTGAAGTATGGATATCAATAGGTTCGAGTCAAAGAAGACGATACATGGAAGACTGCCTTCAAAACCAGGCAAGGCTTGTATGAGTGGTTAGTTATGCCATTTGGCCTATGTAATGCACCAACTACATTTATGAGAGTAATGAATGATATACTGCACCCTTTTATAGATTCATTTGTTATTGTCTATTTGGATGATATATTAGTATATAATGCTACCTGGGAGGAGAATATTTCACATTTGACGCAGGTGTTGGAAACATTGAAGAAGCACCAACTACTAACAAATCTTAAGAAGTGTGAGTTTGTGCAACAATCTTTGGTGTATATAGGGTATGTGATCAATCGAGGAGAGTTGAAGATAGATACTTCCAAGTACCATCATGAAATGGACGGTTCCTACTAATGTTTATGAAGTCAGGAGTTTCATTGGGGCAGCACAGTACCTGACGAAATTCATAGCCTCAATTTCAACAGTAGCAGCACCACTCCATGCCATAACAACAAGTGGCAAGAGTTTCCAGTGGGGAAAAGGTCAGCATAAGGATTTCGAGGAGCTAAAGAAGAAGATCAACCAAGCACCAGTTCTGGCATTACCAAACTTGCAACGAAACTTTGAAGTGGAGACAGATGTGAGTGTGTATGCTATGGGAATTGTCTTAATGCAAGGAGCAAGGCCCATTTGCTACCATTATGAGCTATTTCATGGGGCAGTTTTTAACTACCCTACCTATGATAGGGAGCTTTATGCCATGGTGCAAGTTGTGAAGAAGTGGAAGCACTATTTGATGGGAAAGGAGACAGTCATCCACACTGATCACCAGTCGTTAGAGTAGTTGTAGGCCCAAAGTAAGCTACAACAGAACAAACATTACAAGTGGATGGGGTTTTTACAATAATTTCATTTGGAGATCAAGTATAATAAGGGAAACATAAAAAGTTGGACA
>APFE031258957.1:75726-86989 GCA_000404065.3 Pinus taeda
TTAAGGAGGTGTATCAGCAATTGCAGAGTCAGACCCATGTGCACGATGGCGAAAACATCATTAACTACCATCTCCAATATGGGTTACTCTATAGGTTAGATAACCTATGTGTTCCTAAAGGTGAGTGTTTGCAGCTGATTAGAGAGGCTCACACCTCTAAGATTGCATGGCACTTTGGTGTATGGAAGACCATGGCTAACTTGCAGAGGTATGTGTATTGGCCTAAGATGCAAGAGAAGGTAGCTAGGTTCATAAAATCATGCATGCTTTGTTGTACCAACAAGTCTAGCAATAGGAAATAGTCTCTGTATCATCCCTTACATGTACCTACTCGTCCTTGGAAAAGAATTTCCATGGAATTTGTGGGAGGTTTACCAACAACCAGGAAGGGACATGACTACCTATTCATGGTGGTTGACAACTTCAACAAGATGTGTGTTCTGATGACTTGTAAAAAACCATCGACGAACAAGAAGCAACAAACTTTTTCTTTATACAGTTTTGGGTGCACTTTGGGATACCAAGGAGCATCATTTCAGGTAGGGACACAAGATTTCTCAGTGTATTATGGACTACATTGTGGGAGAATATGGACACAAATTTGAAGATATCTACAACATTCCATCCATAGATAGATGGGAAGATAGAAGTAGTCAAGATGACTTTGGTGCAGCTTCTAAGGGGATACATCTAGATGCATCTGAAGACCTTGGATGAAAATTTGGTATATATACAACATTCTTATAATAAAGCAGTCCGCACTTCTACATGAAAGTCCCCATTTGAGACTTGTTTTGGATATTTTCCACCTTCAACTTTGGATATTGCATATGGGCAACAAGAAGGAGTGAGGGAAGATATTATAGGAGATTCTTTAAGGGTTGAAAAATTTATAGAGAAGATCAAGTAGATCCATCTACAGGTACATGAAACATTGCAAAAGTCACAGGAGAAGTATAAGGCCATGCATGATCAAAATAGAACAGAGAAATCATTCAAGGTGGGAGACAAAGTATGGCTATAGTTGAACAAGGAGAGGCTGCAAGGGCCTAGTAATAAAATAAAGGCTCTAAGGTATGGTCCCTTTGAGATACTGGAAAAGGTGGGTGATAATGCCTATGACTCATTTTACCACCATATATGCACATTTACTCAGTTGTGAATGTAGAGAATTTGAAACTCTATGAGCCTTCCATTCTAGATTAGGAAGAGTAACATGTACTACCTTCTATGGAGGATTTGGCACTAGACTCTTAGGCAGAGTTGACAGAAGATAGAATTTTTTAGAAGAGGTCCAAAACTACAAGACAGGGGCAGCATGACCTTTGGCAAATTGGGTTGAATAGTTAACTTCCAAGAAAAGCTAAATGGTATACCAAAGAGAAGGTGGAGGAAAAATTTCCTCACCTCATTTGATAGAAGACTTTGGGGACTAAAAGCCTCCCAAAATGGGGAGGTGTGATCTGAATTGGATCATTATATTGTTTGTCATCAATTTAGATGCATTTGGAGTGGAAAAAGAGGAGGAACCATCTCACGAGACCATTTTTACCAATTGGGCCCAGTTTGGCGAAACGGGGTCTAAGACATTCTAGGAGTGCTTTGAGGCATCAATTAAATTTCTAACGGTGCAAGAAGCTCGTCAATCAGAGTACATATGAAAAAGATATGCCACTCAGAAGTTGACCTTCCTATTTTCACACCTATAGTTCGGGAGGATGCCACGTCAGCCCCCATTACTCATGGAAAAGGTGCTAGCCATGTGTTTGTGATGTAAAAGACTCTAGAAGAGCCTATTTTGTAACTCTAATTAAGAGTTGATGTAGTCAAACTTAACCACTAGTAGGCTATCAGGCTGTGTTATAAACGAGCCACTAGGAGGAAGATGCATTCCATTATTTCGAGAGCATTTCCTTTCATAGCCGAGCAAAGATAGCCAGGAGAGATAGGAGGTAGAGCACACATAATGGATCTGTGCACTGTAGCAACCCAAGATCCACATGCATTACTTCTTTATTCCTGTTGCTATATTTTCAAACAAAGAAAGAGAGCGAACCAACATCACCTTCTGGGTTTTCTCCCAAAAGGGTTTCCAAGAGAGCATATCTTGTGTCTTATGTGTGTGAGAGCTTATTTTGGTGTTCTCTACTTTTCTTCATAATTTACTTTCGCATGCATGCACTAATTACAGTTAAATCTACAGATCTTAAGTTTTAATAAACTGTAATAATGTAGAATTTTCAGAGTTTTAATATAATATTATTAGATCCGTTGTGATGAATTGTCCAGTGGAATATCCACAGAAGTTTACGGTTCACTCATAGACATGAAAGGTAGGGATTAGTTTGAAGGACTTTGTGTCACATGAATTATCCTTGTTATGTAAGCCCATTTGTTTGAATCTATGTCAAAACAGAGACTAATTTACACAGATCAAAATGCATAGAGAAGTCATTTAGGTATTCTTTGTACTTTTTGATAATTTCTCATAAACTGCCCATGTAGAAAGCCTTAATATTTCATAACACTATCTATAAGTAAATCCAACCTCATAATGAATGCTAATGTATTTTAGGCAATATGTTTCCTGTGTTTTTCTTCATGATCTGGTTTCTGGCATGTATAATGTTAATGTGAGGGCTATGAGCGAAGCTTTGATTCAAATTTGACAGTCGGGCCCAATCATCAATTTGCAAAGGTTCTTTGAATATGTAGGATAGTTATGGATAATGTTTAACTTCAAAATTTGCCAAGGCAATTGTTACATAATGTAAAGTTGTGTAGAATGTGTTCAAATTGTGTCAGTGACTTGGGCTGCAAAAATGAGCATTGATCTTGTTGGGACATGACAAATAATCTGTGATGGTTATTAACATCAATCATTTGTATCTATGCTAGGAGGTGGCCCTTGGTTTAAATGTACCTTTAAAAATAACTATATTATGTGCAGAAGGAAATAATTCATGACTCTCAAATTGGTGCTAGAGTAAGTGGGTTTTTTTCCTGTAAAGTTGAGGGCTTTCCAACATTGTTTGAGATGGACACTTATGCAGAAGAAATTGTTTTTTTTTTCAAAATTATTTTTTCTGGGATTTTGAGATAAAAATATCAAGGCGTAAACATAACTCTATGCTTATTAGGCACTCATTTTCTCACCATGGATTCAGAGGTTGTCAACTAATTTGAATTGTATACTTTTTACAAAAAGTCTTAGCTACACACTAACCCATAGTTTGTACACCTTTGTTTAACCTAAAAAGTGAGGGCTTCACCACGGTTTCATCATCCAAATGCATGCAAGATGATCAATTCTCTACTTTAATCAATGTTTTCAGGAATGATTCACTTATGTGCGTACTCAATACTTATATTTATTATTTTTTTTAGTTTTGATTTAGCTGAGTGAAATTTGAAAATACAAGTGCAAGGGATGTCTTGGGTTCTTTTTGTGTTTTTTTACAAATTATAAAATAGATTTCTTATACTGATGGTTGAACATATTTGAATTGAAAAGTGAGTTGATTGAGTATTAAGTGCACATAAGCTCTATCTTACTCTAATACTACACTCAAATTTCCACAATTTATTGATTATCCTAATGCCATTAGTAAAATTGCAAGGTTCATTTATGACTGCTATTTTTGTAAAACTAGTTCATAACATTTAACAATTTGGTTCAAGATCATATACTTTTATTGTTTTGTCAAGGGGGTAAGATTTACAACGTGCCATGGATGAAATAAAATTCCACAAATTGTTTAACAACATAATGCAATGGAACAAGATGATATCATTATCATGCAAGAGAATTTTGATTGAAGATTCATAAATATATTTGTATCCTCTGTAGTTTTGGTACATCTTTGATATTGCATTTTGAACAATATGTTTGTACATTTGTTTGGTACTATAGTGTGAACATAATAATTATGGATACATCTGAGTAATGAAATAATGTTTATGATTGCATATTAATAGTGGGAGGTGGGGAAAAGTTTACCTCTCTGCATCTTTGAGTTGTTTCACCTTTGAGATGAAGACTGAAAACAACTAAAAAAAATGTTTTCCCTGATGTGGTGGCTATTGACATCAACCCTTTTAATCTATGTTAGCAGGGGGCCCTTGGTTTAAATGAATCATTTAAAATAATTATATTTTCTGCAGAAGGAAGTAATTCATGACTCTCAAGATGGTGCTGCAGTAAGTGAGTCCTCTACCTGTAAAGTTGAGGGCTTTGCAACATTGTTTGAGATGGATACTTATGCAAAGGAAGTTGATTTTTTTTCGAAAATATTTTTCTGGGATTTTGAGCTAACAAAGCTCAGGGCTTAAACATAACTCTATGCTTATGATGCACTCACTTTTTGGCCATGGATTTAGAAGTTGACAATTGATCGAATTGTATATTTTTTACGAAAATTCTCAGTTGCACACTAACTCATAGTTTGTACACCTTTGTTTCACCTAAAAAGTGAGGGGTTCACTAAGGTTGCATCATCCAAATGAGTGCAACATGATCAAGTCTCTACTTCAATCAATGTTCTTAGAAATGGTTCACTTATGTGTGTACTTAGTACTTATGTATATATTTTTAGTTTTGATGTAGCTAAGTGAAATTTTAAAATACAAGTTGATGAGCCTAGGTATTGCAGCAAGAATGTTGCAACTCTCGGGGCTACCAGCTTTACTTATCAGCCTGAGGTTCATACAAACTTGCAGGTGACTGTGCTATATACACAAGTAGAAGTGAAGGTACTGCCTATTGTCACTACTCATCTGGTAAGAGACCCCAGGGGTTCCAAGCCAGACATCTATAAGTTCAGAAGAAGCTTGATTTTGATGGAAGGAGAGCAGACCCAGTCTAGGGGAGAGTTATTCTACTGTAGAGATGAAGAAAACAACATGCAAACCTCAATCAATTTAACCTAATTAATCATGAAAACATCTAAACTAGGCAGAATTTCTAAACAACACTAATCTAATGCTAACTATCTAAGTTGCAGAAGTAAAAGAGCATAAAACTAGACTAAGGGGTGAACAATGGAAACTAGGCTAAGTCTTTGTTTAGGCGGAAGAGCAGTCGAAGGTCAAAATGGTGAAAAGAGGAATTGAGGAGCAACAACGCATGAGGACCGTTGGATCAAGCGGGTGAAGGGTAAATGAACGGTTGAGATCGGACAATAGGAGGGGTATGTAGGCAAATGGGCGGACATGGTGGAATAACAAGATGGATGGATGGGATTATATCGTGGAGGTGATCAACGGATGAATAGTGGAGATCGGCCAAGCCAGTTGGCGATCGGGTGAAGCGACAATTGTCAGATCAAGAGATAGATCGATGGTGGAGAGTTCAAGGCGATAAAGCGAGCGGGTGATGCGACAACCGTCAGATCTGGCAGGGTAGATCGACGGTGGAGGTTGGGGCGCGAAAAGAAATGTGTGGAAAGGATGAGCGGGCTTGGAGGGCGGTAAGCAGTATCTCGCACGCCCTCAAAACCATAAGTTGTATTTTGAAAATTCACGCGATTAACCTCCCCGGGCGGCACGTAGCATGGGGAGACCGCCCATCTCGCGTGCTCTCAACTCGATAACATTCAGATAGAAATCCATGCGATATAGCATGAAGGCCATGGGATCTAGCAAAGCAGATCTACGGTGGAGAGGTGACCGAGCAGGTTGGTGAGCGGGTGCGTAATAACCGTCAGATCTGACAAGGCAGATCGACAGTGGGGATTTAAAAGGCAAAGTCAAACGCGAAAAGTGGATTTGAGCGGTGATTGGATGATTTGGCCTGTGAAAGGCATTTTACCAATAAGACCGTTTAAACATGAATTATCAGCTCTCGCTGAGCTTTTTAGGCTGAAAGAGAAAGACATGGGAGTGTGAGTGAGGTCTGAGAGACACAAGGAGAGCGAACAAGCTGATGACCATTAAAGGGGCAAAGCACTCTGAAATGACTTCAGGGACTATATTAAACAACAAAACTCCATGAAAATCAAAACCCTGTGTCTTTGGGGTTGCTGCAGGGTTTCTTCCTCACATCATAGTCCTAGAGGGAGGAGGTGAGGCCGAGACACCTATGAACAACCTTGTGGACCTTTTTCTTTGCCAACCTATTGCTTAGATGAAAGCGTGAATGGAAAAAACTGGAACACAACTACTTTGTTCTGCACCATTGTAATGAAACTGCAACTATTCAAACAAATGAATAGAAAATAGGAAACTTCTTAAGTCAATGAGTAGGAAACCAAAAATCTATGCTGAACCATTGTAATGATAATGCATCTATTTAAACAGATGAATAATCAAACCATTCATCTATGCTACTGCTATAATGGAAATGAACTGCTTAAGTTAATGAGTAGAAAATATGATTCTATGCTAGAAGACAACACAAGAAAGAGGAGCTTTGGCTGCTAGGGTTGGGCCCTAACCCAAGAGCTTCAGCCCTCTGAGTTAACTCAGTGCTGTCTCAAATCAAAACTCATATTCATTATCAAAGAACTATATTACATCAAAACTGTTACAAAGTAGAAGTTTGAATCCTTGCTAATTGACTAACTGACTATCTAGCTAACTGGTAACTAACTGACTAAAAAAACTGAGGTCCTAAGCCTCTCTATTTATACATCTGAAGTCTCAACAACTTCCCTCAAAATTAGGGAGTTACAACTCCCAACTTAATGGTAACTTGTCCTTTCACTTTCACTAGCTTGACTGCCTTCTAGTAGGGGAGGCTGCTTGTACTTCCACTTGCTTGGCTATCTTTAGTACTTCAAACTTGGCTGTTTGTACTTTCAGCTGATGGAGGGATATTCGAATGGGTGGACAGTAAATGAGGAGGATTTACCTCCTGTAATTCCTCTCCCTTGTCCCATTTGAGTTTTACCAAGGTCTCTTACCATAGTTCCTTACTTTTATCCTTTATTCATGCATTACATGCACATTAGACCACAAAGCAAAATATCCAACTCTAGCTCAATCCATAAGCAAAATATAATCAAAAGTATGCATTAAGCTGTGAGAATAGTTGGTTTGACTAAGCTAGGAGGTGAATTAAGGCTAATTAAGGCCCATATAATTACTTAATGATGAGACTCATCATCACCCCTACTGAAAGTGTTTCTCAGCCTCTGACCAACTTAGTCGCTCTGGTAGCCTCTCTGACATCTCATGCTTCTGCTGTGGTCTTTTCTTCTTGTTTAGAGCAGTCTGCTTTCCTTTCTTCTTCTTCTCACTGATATTCTTTGATCATCAAGAGATGTGGTAGTGTGTTATCTGTTTTAGCAGGCATGCATATTATCATTTCTTTAGCAGCCTAAATAGATCCTCATAATGTGTACTTGCTTGCCCTTGGATAACAAGAGATATAAGTATTAGCTGAGGATTACTTGCAATTAGATGCTGATTAGGGCCATGGGGTTTGATTTTTCAGCTGCTTCTCTGTCCCCGAGGCCACTTAGCTCTTTTATTTCTTGTTGCTCTTTCTATTTTTTGTTTTGTTTTGTTTTTGTTTCAATGCCTTCTTTCTCTTCTGTTTCCACATCATGTTTCTTTGTGTTCTCCTTCATCTTGTCCCTCTGTATTAGTTTCTTCTGTATCCATCTCCTCCCCATTTAGCTCTGCATCTGCTGTTTCTTGTTTTGTCTCCCCCTTACTGACAGAAGGACCAACACCATAGATGAAGGTTTTGATGTCGTCCTCTGTTGGTAAGTCATTGAAGACTGCCCATGTTATAGGGATCTTGAGGTTTTGGAGGGCATAGCCTTTTTAGAGGAAACTGGCCACCTCTTTACTTACAAACCAACTACCTCTTAGCCTTTACAACTTTTGATCACATGATGTAGATGAGTGAGTGAGTAGGATACTTACCCGTGGCCTTAATGCTGCGCTGCAAGTGTCAAGGATCAGAGGTGCTACTGATCGTCATTCTTCTTCCTCCTCTGCTTTCTGCTGATGGTGTCTGTGACTACAGACCAGATGCTGTTGCTACTGCTGTATGGTCATCTTTTTGCCTCTCTTGTTGTCTACTGATGATGTCTGTGACTGCAGATCAGATGCTGCTACATGTACAGAGGGAGCAGGTGTGTGTGTGAAGGAAGGGATGATGGTAATGGATGAGGTGATGCTGTGGAAAACATAATCTTCTCATGAATTGAAGTAGTGAAGTGAAGAAATACAAAAAGCCAAAATATAGAAAAGCTAAATTATCTAGAAATATTTTAGTGTTTGTTATATCAAACATAGATTCAATTTGATTTTGTTTACAACTGACAAAAAATAAATATTTCGACACATGTGGACATCAAAGTGTTACTTTTTCTTTGTTTAAATATTTTAGTTTTGTTTTTCTTTGATAATTGATAATTGTGTGAAGCTAATACTCACAACTCACAACTTAATACTAGCTAAGACTTCTAATTTGACAAGGATCAAGATTAGATTGAGTTTCCCATGTTTAGATTATACTAAAATATGATGACTTTTTCAAGTAAAATTCTCATCAACAATTATTTAGAGGTACCACTCTAGAGAACATTTACCTTTTAAAACTCATCGCACTAAGCCAAATGGATAAACACATAACTTATAATAAAACAAATAAGACTCATTACATAAGCCAAATGCAATTTTTAACCATGTATAATTTTAAACCTATAACTTATTATTTTAAACCTATCACTTATAAAGAAACAAATATTTGATATTAACCGTTAGACCCACTAAAACTATACAAATGATTTAATTACTAACACTATACAAATGCTTTAATTTTGTTATGTTAAATACATTTACTGAGATAAAGAAATGGTTTTGAACGCAAAATACATATTATTAATTTTAGATCCACTCAATTATATAGATAATTTAATTTTATTATATCAAATATATTTACTAACAATAATAATAAAGATGCCAAAGAAATTGGATGCGAAAGAAATTGGATTTTTTTTTTAATATAATGAAATAGCAAATACTTTAGCTTTACTTATATTAAAAATATCTATTTGATTTTGTATAATATCGAGCTAATTAGGGTATTTGATACGTTTAAAATTATAAAAGATAAATCCTATATTTTTTAGTGATTTATTCTTTTACACATATATAAGTAATATGTGGAATATTTATTTTATAAAGTTTTTTAAATCTTGTAATTAGTTTAGATAGTGTTATGTAGGTTGGTAGGCACAAATATTGTTCAAATATGAGAGTGATTTAGTAGGAATTGAATTTTAGCGAGGATGTGTTAATCTAGGGATTATATTAAAAAAAATTTATTTTATTTAAATTTTAAATTAGTGGAAAGTGTTTTGAAAGGAATAAGTATAGAAATTGTTGTATTTTAATTTTAAAATTTATTTTGAAGTATTAATAAATTTATTTAATTATTCCTTAATATTTTATTTTTTAATAAGAATGAGTATTGATTTTTATTAAATTTTCGCTGAGTCACAATAAATATTTGGGATAATTATATGATTAGTTTGTTTCAAGATATCTGATTTTTTCCAATGTCTTTGACTTAAATTACTACGTAAAGGTCATATTCTACCAATGCTCTTATTTGTCTAGTGGTCTATATTCACCAGAATTGGTACAAAATGAAAATACATTAAAAACCGAACATGAGAGAAGTGTTTAATCTTCAAAATTCAGAGGCATGTTGAGGTCTATGTCGCAATGGGGCTCTGGAAAAGCGTTGGCCGGATGAACCACATGTAACTGAAGTCCCATGATAATGCTTCTCAGAGCATCAACTTCATCTTCCAAGATAGAAATTTTTTGTTGTAGATCCAAAAGTATGTCAAGCTGGTTCCACTTCGAATTTTGTTGTTGATACATCCATACATATAAATCATAAATTTCCAAATTGAGAGCTTCATGCTCCTTCATATAGTGATCACAAATAGTAGAAGTCGAAGGCTGAGTTTCAGAAGAGTGAAAATCCATGCTAGGGTCGAGAAAATTCAGTAACTAGGTAGTTGAAGCTATAACATCAAAGTGGTTGAGAGAAGATTGCCTAGAAGTGCAAAATGAAAATGTTTTTCCCTAAAAATTCCCACAAAAAAACACTATTGATAGAAGGAGTGTAGATTATAGTCTCAGAACACGAGAAGATGGGTCGAGCCATGACCAAACTCACAACCAAGATGAAGACTGAGATATAATTGAAAGTCGACAACTCATTTTCACTATAATTTAGACTCAAGGAATTGATAATTGGGAGGCTTACTTTCAATCCCGAGAGGCCAAAGCACTACAACACCTAGGTACATTGGTGTTGCAACCCCACCAAATTGACCCAACAAAGGAAATCCCTCAGCTAAATATGAAGCTCATTGCAAAGCTTCCAATAGTGCCAACGACTAGACACCACCCTAAAGATAGGGGAGACCCACTCCAAATTTCACCAAGAAATCTTAATTCTAAACCAACACCGCACAGAGCATGCAATTAACCTAAGGCTCCTATAACAAGATTTATTCTCCTCACACCATTGAAACTATAGCCAAGCCATCAACTTAGAATGATTGTTCCTCGTATGCCTAAACATATGGAGCATTATGAGGTGATCCCAAAAGATGCTACCATAACTGTTTTGGAGATTAGGACTACGTGAGGGTCTATTCCACGCAGGTGAAATTATGGCTAACACGCTTGCATGGGGCAAGCATCTAGAATCAACAACACATAATTGACAATAGACCATCATGACAAAGATGGGGAGGATAACCAAGGTCAATGTATATAAATATACGAGACTAGAGGGAAGGGAGGAATGTGGGAAGGGGTATAAGGGCACCAAGGGGAGGGGTAGGGGAAAGGGAGACACATGGGGAATAATCATAGATACCATTAGGGAATTAAAACATACCCAATTACATCATTAATC
This sequence comes from Pinus taeda, assembly GCA_000404065.3. Classification (NCBI taxonomy): domain Eukaryota; kingdom Viridiplantae; phylum Streptophyta; class Pinopsida; order Pinales; family Pinaceae; genus Pinus; species Pinus taeda. The sequence goes on from APFE031258957.1 coordinate 86,624, forward strand.
TCACTTTATTCTTTAGGCATAAGACAAGCTCTATTGGTTTGGAAATCAACTTCAGAATTAAGGTTTCTAAGAATGTGAAAAAAGGAGGAATTGGAGAAAGAGGGGAGGAATATTTTTATTTGGATAAATAAAATACTTAAGATATTGTGATTGGAGGGAGATTTGATTCTCAAGTAACGAATAGTTATAAAGGAGTCACCCAAAATAATTATGTCTCTTGAGTAAGAGAGATTCCTAGGAGGAGTCTATGCATTTCTGCCTGACTATTATACTTTTGCTTGAGTCCCCATGAAAATTTGTCCACAATATTTCTTTTGGGATTTATTAATATCCTTATTTAAATTAAATTAAATGAAAATAACATTA